>JAAGKR010004682.1:36530-58422 GCA_011419295.1 Clarias macrocephalus
TACTCAAAATCATATTTAATACTAGATACAGTATGTTAAAAAGAACTTTTCAACTGAGGCCTCTTAATACAGAAAGGATCTCTACACAGGAAAAACCTGGACTCAAAATGACCCAAGGTTGAAGGAGTTAACTTTTAAATCACCATAAAACTAGTCTTAAATTGCACTCCATACTTACTAGTGATGGACTTGTCTCTCACCTGGATGCCTCTTCTCCCACATTCCAATGTTTGATCTAAAAATGTAAGCAAGTTTCATTATCACTGGCAGTAATCAAAGCTGGGAAATGTTAATGTACATATCACACCGAAGCAGGCAGAGACATATAAGTAACATATTGCTCTCTATGGAATTAGAACAAGATGTGTCGATGTGTCTACTATTATATATGTGAGAATATTTACATGAATATACTTTTTCATTCGGCCAATCAGCTCTCTCTAGACCTCCGGCTAGCGATCTCTGGATGATAGGGCGAGCGCTTTTACCACTGCGCCACTCGGAGGCGTATGAATATACATTTATTTTGATTGAAGTATTGACATTCATTTACTGAATGGAATGAGTCGTTTAAAAGTACAAATGCACAATGTTTGTGGAAGTTTACATTTTGGAGAGTAAAAGCAGCTGTTAATGGAACATAAGTCATCTCTGACCCCGTCAGGCTAACAGTGTCCTACACTAATATTTATACTGCAGTTAGGTTTCAGAGTACAGTACACCCACTGACTCTCTCTCTCGAAATTCTTAATATGCATGCTCTTCAAGTGCTCGCTAACCCTCCCTGTTCATCTGACTCCTTTACCCTTATAGGTGTAAGTGAATTCCTGCGGCTTCTCAGTGGTGACATGTTAGCGGTACCTGAGACTCGTCTGAGATTTGTTATAGACGAACGTGGTTGTATTCATTTGTTTATTTGCTTTGTTTACAGAGTTAAAATAACAATAAAAAATCTCTTACCGTCACTGTCTCTTGAACTTGCAGGTATTTTTTTTTCTCCCACTGAAACACAATGACATTTCAGAGTCTTCCTCTCTGTCCCTCAGAGACTGCTTTGCTCCTCACCTGTAGCTCAACAGCGTGTCTCACTTCCTTTGAATTTACACAGAAACCGTTTACCGCCTGCAGAGTCAGACCACCTCTACGCGCGCTAAACATTTGAAGGACGCCTGTTTCCCATTGGCTGGTTCATATCACGTGAGGTCTGTATCTGATACCTGAGCAATAAACGTAGGCGTATTTCGCATCAGTTCCCGTCCTCACTGACTCACACGCTTATTGCAATAATGAATATTGCCAATAATGAATCGGTAATTAGAATATCTCCGCCTCCAGCTGCTGTTCAGCCAATCCGAAACAAGATGAGAATGTTCCCGCCTCCAGCTTCTCATTGGCTGTGACAGTTAACGCGGAGAGCTCGCGGAGTTTTCGCTAACGTTCTTGGTACAAAAATAACACCATAGTTCCCCTTATACAAGCAAAATATCAAAATGTAACTTAAAGCGCTGCTTTAAAAAAGCTACAGAGCAAATATATTATCCTCAGTCAGAATATTCAGGCCTGCATTAAGAAAGCTGATGGCTAGATTGCCATGGTGATATTTCAGAACGAATGTCATCAAAACAAAAAAAAATAATTTTTTGATAAGTATCAGTCTCCTAAATTCTCTTCACATTCTTTGAAGGCATGAAGCAGATACTATAGCCTACTGTACATGTAAGTATTATAAAATATGATTTTCCTCAAAATTACAAAAAAAAAACATATATTTTTTTGTATGAACATTAACCTTTATCTAATGAGTTTTGTATTTAATTACAATTTATTATTGTAATTCTACATAAAGTTGTTAATTAACAAAAACAGAAAAAACACAGTAAAAATAATATGGTATTTTTATTGTTACAAAATCGTATTATTGAAATAATACTTAAAAAAACAGTCGACTTAGTAATTTACAGATAGTGTCTGTAAATTTACAGGGATTTGTATGTAGTTTAAAAAAAAGGAAAACTACTGTACAATTTTAAACTTATTTTCCATAAAATTAGGACTTTTTTTTTTTTTACAGTGATAGGCTTTAATATTCTTCTGTGCCTTGTTTGCTCGTATCTTGTTGTATAACATGTGAGCTGGCTGCTGTAACATTACCTATTAATCCCTCTTGGATTAATCTATCTATCTATCTATCTATCTATCTATCTATCTATCTATCTATCTATCTATCTATCCATCCATCCATCCAAGACAACACAGAAGAAACAACACTTCAAGAACAGAATCAGCACAGTGTAGCTTCATGTACTGTAAATGATGAACGACATACATTTGAGGACAACGATGCAAACATCTTGGGCTGGAAGGACCGCTGGTTTGAGAGAGGAGTGAAAGAATCCATCAGGTAGAAAACCCTTCCGTCCTTACATCCAGCCCAACATTTCATAATTAGCGACCTACTTTTGGGGTCTCAAAGGAGTGCATCAGGTGTGAATGTCACATCCTAATTACTCTCACCTTCTCCACTGTCTATCCAATAAGCCTATTCAGTTCAGGTGAGAAACAGCGCATGATGCCTTATATTTTTGAATGTTTACACCAACCTTTTTTATTCGAACTTGACTCGCCTTCCAGACAGGTTCACCAGAACAACTGAGAATCCTTAATTTCTATATGAGTGATTTATGCAGGGGCCTCCAGCAGGCTCGTGGGGAATCATCAAACATTTCCGTCCACTGTGACTTCTTTAGTCTTGCCAGAAATCTTCTGTGCACAACTTTGATGCTGGCTCCATACAGATTTTTGAGGCATTTTCAGGCATTGTTAGTTGGACGAAGGAAAAAAAATCGCCCTCTCACTGGTCAGCCTTGCTTTAGACCTTAGTTTCTTGACTTTGGTCATTCCTGCTCTTGGATGTATGTGGGTGATAACATTCTGGCATGGATCAGTGGGTTGCATAACCACATGCCCTCTAGGGTGCTCGGGAATGGTTGTGCATCTCTCCAGCTGATGTTTCGCACTGAAGGCCCGGCTTTCAGGCCAGACTGGAAGATGGTATTGTTGCTGACAGGATCATTTCTCAGGGATCACTTGATACAATATTATCACAAAACCTCGGTGCCAATTTGATTTGCATTCTGCTTCTGTAAGTTTCCGAATTTTATAAATATCATGATTTGATTTTTTAATATTCAATATGCTGGAGTAAGGCACAAGCCATGCCAGTCCACAACAACCATTTACTCATTGTAGAGCTCTGTTCTCCCTGCAGTCAGAAGGTTTGACTTGACAGGACAGATTATTGTATCTTCAAGAACATATTGTACAGCAGTCTTGAGTCCTGTGCTGTCCAGTCAAGATAAGGTTCACAATCCTTTTACAAACGTCCCTAAACAATATCACTGGGGTATCGAGACAATGAGGTGAGACGATGCCACAGCATGGACCACAAGTTTTATGACCAGTACTGGGGTACTATACTGTACCAGTACAGGTGCCAGGTCAACAAGTTGGAACTCCCCATTTGCATTAACCCTACACATTTCTTCTTTTAAAAGTTCACTGTTACGAAAAACAAGCCAGGAACTTTTAGTCTAGCTTTTCCTGATTGGAGGGTGACTTTTAAAGCAGGAGGTCCTTGTTGCTTCCACTTACCTACTCAAAAGGATTCCCAATCGTCCCTGTCCACATGTGCGGAAGAAACTCAGACGTAATCAGTCAGGTTGTAGTTCAGAGCTTGAACGTTGGCGTGGTTAAGACAACACCCAGATTTTCTCAATGACAATCCTTGTAGTCCTGCTCCTAATCTTCACACCAGTGGCTCTTCACCAGACTATAGCGCCCCTTGTCTGATACCATTTTACATCCTGACTGGACGGTTTACACCACATTCATCCTTACGACACACAAAATATATTTTCCTACACCAAGCATTTCACATGCCTGAAATAAATAGTCATGATCAGCAGTGTACGGAGCATTTTCCTGATTTAGTGATAAAAGTTTGTATGTATTCAGGCTTATATAAATCAATTATAAGATGAGAAAAAGATTACAAAGTACATTGCGGTGCAATTTGAAATAAATCAGCACTGTTTTGTTCATGCACTATTGTGTGTAGGCACAGGTTTAGAGAATTTGATAAGATCTTATAGTTAGTGGTGGTGCACAGGTACGTGCTGACATTTGTTTTGTCCAAAACCTCAAATAAATCCATGCCTTAATGATGAACAAAAGTGGTTGGAGAATTCCTTCAGCATCTGTTCATTCCAGGGACACGTCCTACGACTGGAATTTTCCTTGAACAACAGTGGCAGCTTCTCACAGATAAAACTTGCAGCCAGGATACTTTCTGTCCTGGGGTCAATTTGAGTAGCTCCTCCCTGCAGGATGGCTCACAGGCATTAGGGTTGAAGAAGTGTGTGTAAAATTCTGTAGCTTCTCTTATCATTTCTGCTGCCTCTATTATTACGGTTCCATCAGGTCGTCTGATGTACATCATCCCGCAGTAGTATTTTCTTTTTCGGAGGCAGTTGAAGAAAAGGGCACTGGTGGCAATCCTTAATGCCGGAGCACTTATTAGGTCTGCGTTGGCTGGTTTGTGAAGGAAGGAACGTAAAGCCTTTCTATCTTCCGACTAAGGACATTTTTGCCTCATGTTTGTCCACCCTTTACTGTCTGTAATGGGTGTGCTGTGTATTTCCCACAAAATATATGTCCTATCCATGCTTTTTGGGGTCATTAGATCTCAGTGATGTTCTTTAAAAACTCATGTGGCTTTGATTCCTCCCTGTGTCTGTCTAAAATGAAGTCTGTAGTTCAGTCCCATTACTGCCACTCTGCTGCAGGGCATTCTTTATTTTGTAAAAGAGCTTTGCCAGCTCACTGCCCTTTATCGCTGGCATACACATTTATAAAGATAAACTGTATCCTTTTTATTTCTGCCTGCACCATTTAAAACCTACCCTGTTCTTGCTCTGTTACTCGTCTTGATTTCACCTACCATTCAGGTTGAAAAGTATTGCCACTCCGGCACTGCCATGATTGCGAACGCGTTTCGCTTCCACATAGCCCACTCGGTCTCATTAGCTGGATCATTGTGAGACTCTTGTAAGAAAATTACATCAATGTTTCATCTGTTGTACCAATTCTAGTACTATTGCACTTTTATTTTTGCTCCTGCCACCATGGATAGTTTAAGACCCTATTTTTATCTTCTGCACTGGAGGTGGTAAAATGAGACAGGATGAACAGGTAATGCAGAAAGTCACCCACTGTGACACCTTGATTTTCTTTTAGCAAAGGACTTGTGTGGCTTCATTAGATGGCTATCCCACTTTTTGGTCATAGTTTGCTTTTTGATGTATCTTTACCACGTATACTATGAATTTGTGAACAACCAGTGGAAAAAATATTGTCCTTAGCCTTGAATGATTTACCAAAATTCTTGTCAGAGTATAAACTGCTGTCTTCCAAACAGTGACACATGATGTCTGATATATCCTGCTTATCCTGCGCCTACGTATCACCATCCGGCTCTGTTTAAAACTTTTCTGATTCCCCTGTGCTGTATTACAAAGCACCCTCCATAGTGACTCAATGCCTTGACCCTTGTCTGACCCTGCTAGGCATGACTTCATTCTTGTACTGCACTCTATGTGGGCAGATTTTTGTTCCCAGTGTACCCAGATGCAGTTCATCCGGCCCTCTCTTACACTGCTGGCTATTTCACTGAAATGAGACATGTCCTGATTAAGGATAAGGGGTGAGAAGTTTGACATTTTGTTCTTGTTGCACCCAGCAGAGTAATGGAATAAAGCTTTCCACTTACCTTTATGTCGTGTTCATTCAGACGGGGCTTGAGTTCCCTTTCCTCTACAAACACCATCTTGGCTTTGTTCATCCGTGATGCCGGCAAAAAAAGTTTTTTTTTTTATATTCGATACACTCTCCTACAGTACCACCAGGAGCACCTGATCCATCAGACGTGTGAGGTGGAGCTCACCTCAGCCTTTAACCACTTGAAAGAGTGAGACAGGACAGGCTTGAGTGCTCAGGTGAGCCATGATTCCTGCACTCCTCCAGCAATTCCGCACAGTGTTAAATGCATATCTGTACACATGCCTGGTTATCCAATCATGTGGCAGCATGGGCTCGATTGTGTATTTTAGAATCTCCAGAGGATTTCTCCCACAAAAGAAAGAAGAGAAGTGAACGAACGAGTCAAAGCAAAATGATAAAGAAATGATGAAATGATGAACGATTCAAAGCAAAATGATGAAGAAATGATGAAATGATGAAAATGAAGATTACTGGAACTCATATAATTACTCTTTACAAGCATGGTGAGCAGAAAAGAATCTCACCATCCACAAAAACTCAAACCTTGATGTGGATGAGTTGAAGACCACATCCCGTTCCACCCCCGTTCCCCCGCACAATCTGGACAGTTATCAATCACTTTTCTTTTTTCGAATTTTTTTTTTTTACGTTGTCCCGTTTCAGTAAGTCGATACTTAGACAGCCTTCGGTAGAAAGAAAGTGAGAGAGAGAAAGGAAGAGAGAATTAAAGAGTGGTAGTGAAAGAATCTGAAAAAAATGAGGGAAAGAAAGCATAATTAAGGAGATCTTTTCTGACATAACTTGGATTAAATAAATCTAAATTCGATTGGGCTAAACAAAATCCTGACATACGGTTCAAATGTTTTAATTCAAACTTATAATATATTACATACCCGAAAACAAGACCAAACCTGAACTACTTATCAGAACTGAAAGCCTGAAACAAGCTGCCAAAATACACATGAAACCTGTTACTACACTGCACACCCAAGTCCAACACACCAGCAGGCCTGACTCTATTTGAAATCAAATGATTAAATAAAAAAATCCAATTTGCTGCTCTTAATGTATTCAGCATGATTCTGGGATGCATGTAGGTTATTTCCTTGAAATCTGGGCTCTCTGGTGGTATTCAGAGCCGCGTGTTATCATTTTGTCTCATCAAATTACACACATTATATATGCAAATTATGGTGTCCAAAACCATAAAAAAAACTGTCAGACATTACTACGAATTTACTCAGCAGTACGTTTTGGTCATCAAAACTGTGGTTGCAAAAACCACTTTAAAACAATATTATTACCAAACCAAGCCTGAGTAGGACTGGAATCTCCAGTCACTGCAGTGAGAGCATTGTGTGATTACTACTGGGCCACTAGGGAGCAAGGCTGTTGACGTTAGTAAATGCATGTATGTAACAATGACCACAATAAAATAATACCAGACAACAGGAATCAGCCATAATATCGAATCAGAAAGCAGCGGAAAGGGTAAAAACCAGATGTGAGATGTTTTCTATGAAAGCGGGAGTGGTGCAGTTTTAATGCTGTGCAAACATCATACAGCAGCCTGATGCATGATATAAGATGCACATGATGTTCATTCTGTCTTTATGTACCATCTAGGCTTCTCCATGAGGCAAAAGGAAGTAAAAGGGAGGAACTGGTTTTGCTCTTCACTTTTCAGCCTCTTTAACTTGTTTGTTCAGCTATTAGGTTGACAGTATGCTAAAATTCACTCATTCACCGAAAAACCATTAATTAATTATTCATTCATTCATTCATTCTCTATAGCGCTTACCCTTTACACAATCACTGGAAGCCTTGTAGCTTCTTTAAAGGGGACTTCGGGCACAAGGCGGGGTACAGCCTGGACATGGTGCCCAATCCATCGCAGAGCAACACAAGCACAGACTCACACACTACGACCAATTTTGGAATACCAGTTAGCCTCTTCTGCATGTGTTTGGACTGTGGGTGGAAACTGGAGTACCCAGAGGAAACCTATCAAGCACGGGGAGAACATGCAAACTCTACACACAGACAGTGCTACACCACTGTTTTGCCCCTAACAAATATAATTAAATTATTAATGACAGTATATTCATTTATTGTATTATCCATGTAAAGAAATGAGAAATATTTTAATTCTAAGTAGAGAAGTTACTTCTTACTTATAATTAAGCCTTACTTTGAGACGTGAATTTCTTTATGCAGCTCAGTCAGCTTATCCTTAAAACTCTGAGTCTGTTTTCTTAATCAAATTCTTGTCTAATTAGGCAAACATGTTGTATCCAAATAACACAGAAACGAGGGTAATGCAATTTCAAATCCTGCTGAAACACAAACGAATATGCCACGCAGCATGGCTTACTACAAAAAAAGGCAAAGACGCTATGAAAACTGAACCCTCAAAGATGAATGGACAGATCAATGTACTCAGACTTATAAAAAAAAATCTTGGAAGCTATCTCTTTTTCTCTCACTCTCTCACACACAAACATCCTCAGGACCAGTGGCTGATCCACCTTGTTAGACTTTTCTATCCTGCAATTTATTATTATTTTTATTTATTTATTTATTTATTTATTTACAGTTTTTTAGCCTCTGACTGTGCTTATAAATATAAATATAATTTTTGTGCATGATTAAACTGCAAATATTGTACTTTTCTCTGTCAAATATACAGCACATGCCCTCAGAGGTGTCATACTGTAGTGTGGTTAGGATTAGACAACATGGCTGGGCATGCGCCCAGATTGGGCGAGTCATGTGTGTGTACACGCAGAATCATTGCCCTTATTTTCAGAATCTCATGCCAAGGTTTTCTAAAAAGTTTGAAACTATGGTTTCAGACATTGAGAAATAAATAAATAAAAAAGATATTGATGCTTTTAATCATATCAGGCCTGTTAAAAAAAGTTGTATATTGTGAGATTCTATATAAAAGTACAGTTAGTTACTGTAGTAGCCTGTTTACCTTAACGGTTTTTACTGTAGTAACCTGTTTACCTTAATGCTAGTTTTTGTAGTAGCCTGTTTACCTTAATGCTAGTTTTTGTAGTAGCCTGTTTACCTTAACGCTAATTACCGTAGTAGCCTGTTTACCTTAATGCTACTTACTGTAGTAGCCTGTTCATCCTGACGCTTGTTACTGTAATAGCCTGTTTACCTTAATGCTTGTTACTGTAGTAACCTATTTACCTTAATATTTGTTACTGTAGTAGCCTTTTTACCTTAACGCTAGTTACTGTAGTAGCCTGTTTACCTTAACGCTTTTTACTGTAGTAACCTGTTTATCTTAACGCTAGTTTCTGTAGTAGCCTTTTTACCTTAACGCTAGTTACCGTAGTAGCCTGTTTACCTTAACGCTTGTTTTACTGTAGTAACCTGTTTATCTTAACGTTACTTACTGTAGTAGCCTGTTTATCCTGACGCTTGTTACTGTAGTAGCATGTTTACCTTAATGCTAGTTACTGTAGTAGCCTGTTTACCTTAACGTTTTTTACTGCAGCAACCTGTTTACCTTAACGTTTTTTACTGCAGCAACCTGTTTACCTTAATGCTATTTTCTGTAGTAGCCTGTTTACCTTAATGCTAGTTACTGTAGTAGCCTGTTTACATTAACTCTAGTTACTGTAGTAGCCTGTTTACTTTAAAGCTAGTTTCTGTAGTAGCTGGTTTTCCTTAATGCTAGTTACTTTAGTAGCCTGTTAACCTTAATGTTAGTTACTGGTTGGAATGGTTGGAGAACAGTGGCTGGTGTGTTGTGTGATAGAGTATCAGTGAGAATACAAGGAAAGGTATTCAAGATAGTGATGAGACCATCACAGCTTAGAGACAGTTTATCCTGTTTACCTTAATGCTAGTTACTGTAGGAGTGCATTTATGGTTTTCTGTTATGCTAGCTCACATATTAACATGTGTATTGAAATGTTAGTTACTAAATTAGCATGTTTACTGGGTTGCTAGTTATTATATTAGTCTGGTTATTGCAATGATAGTTACTTAGTTAGCCCATCGTAAGGCTAGTACCACATAAAACAGTAAAGAATTTAAGAATGCTCTCTCTCTCTCTCTCTCTCTCTCTCTCTCTCTCACACTGTGCACTCATCCTGCATTCATCTCAGTTCTCTCCATTGCTTGTGTTCTTCATCATTCATCTTCTGACAGACATTTGCTCTACTGCTCAAGCATAAGTGTGTGTGTATGTGTTACACTTTCTTTTTGCTTGTGCTTTTTCAGCTCTCTGCAAAAATTGACCATCAGCATAGAAAAGGAAACACACGCACACACACACACACACATACACACGCGTGCGCGCACACACACACACACACACACACACACACGCACACACACATACACACACGCGTGCGCGCGCGCGCACACACACACACACACACACACACACACACACACACACACACACACACACACACACACTTTTTGTCATATCTTCTGTGTGACAAGACCAATTGTGTGTGTTTTCCTTTCTGTCCTGATGGTCAATTGTTGGTCTAAGGGTTATATTTCAGCAGTGTATGTTTACAGAAGTAACATTTCAAATTATTAAATTTACTACTGTGGTGTAAAATGTCACTTTGCACCTCAGGAGGACAGTCTGTCATTCCTACTGGACATGCGTTATATTAAACACCAATAAAACTGAGGTTTGTATATTTTATGTGGACACTGTACACTTTATAATGGTCTATATAAAGGCTGGACAGTTTTAGTGCAGTCATGTCTCAAATCAGATGCTAAAGTTAGAATAAAGATAAGACTGGATAAGGGCAGAGAGAGGAGAGGACAGGGCAGAAGAGAACATCTAAGGACAAGTACCAGAAAAGAGACAACAATAGAGTCTGTGATCCAGAGAGTGGAGGACAGAAGAGAACAGAGCAAAAGGGTAAAGGCTAGAACATGTCAGGACAGAAGAGGAGAGGACAGTAAAATCATAGGAAACTTTGAGGTGGTGAAAGAGACATGGGAAAAGAAGACAGGAAAAGATGGAATGGTACAGAACATTAGACAACAGAAGAAAAAAGGATAAGGAAAGAGAAGGTTAAATACAGAACAGTAGGGTTCAGGAGCAGGAGACAACACTAGAGGAGAGGATGATAGCAGGAGAGACTAGCAAACAGCAGGGACCAGAGAAGAACAGTATGGAGCAAGCTCCATAAAATGGAGGAGAAAAAAGGACAGGGCTGAAAAGAAGTGAACAAGAGTGGGTAAAGGCAAGGACATGGCAGGACAGGAGAGGTTTGGACAGAAGGAGACAGAATACAGTAGAGGACAACAGATACAGTAGAGGACAACAGAGGATAGAACTGGGACAAGAGTCAACCAAAGGGAAGGACAATGGAGGAGAGGCCATGGTGAGGAGGGAACATGTACAGTAGAGGAAACTATGGGAGAGGGACATGAGAAGGACAGGGTGGGGACAGGATAGAGACAGCACAGGAAAGGTACAAGAGAGCAGAGGGTAGAAAAAAGAGAAGAGATAAAAATCAGTGTAAGAGCATAAATTAAAGAGGACAATAAAATATAGGATACAGTGGGGAAAGAAAAGAGATAGAAATACAGTGTGATAGGGAGAGAAAAAAAAACAGTACATGTCACTAGAACAGAGGACAGTGGAAGACAGGAACAAGCCTGTTAGAGAAGAGAGCATGAATGAGTGAGGCAAGGGCATGGGAGGACAGGGCAGGAGATACAAGGACATGATGGATGTGGAAAGAGATTAAGAAAGCCAAGGGCAAGAGATGCCAGTAGCGAACAGGGACAGGATAGGATGAAGATCAGGTGGATGAGGAGAAAGGGGTGAGGACAGTAGAGGACAGGAACACAATGATAATGGGTGAGGACAGAGAAAGGTGACAAAGACCCGGAGAGAATGAAAAAAAAAAAGACAAGAGAGGATATAGAGGACTAGAGGACATCACAGCAGGAAGTGTGGGGAGTGGACGAGAAGGACGAGAAGAAAATGGATGGGAAGTGAAGAGGACATTGGGGAAAAAGAATAAAAGGACAGGCATAGGAGAGAAGAGGACAGTTACAATTTGATGCTGCTAGTGTCTGCATCAGCTTTACTCAACACTAGTTTCTGCATTGTTTATTGTGATGATAATTCCTTCAATAGCCACTTTACTGTAATGCTAGTTTTAGTTTTAGCCTCTTTATTGTATTGCTTGTTCCTGAAATATTTATTGTAATGCTATTTCCTGTATTAACTTTTTTTTACTGTAATGCTAGTATCTGCATTCACCTCTTTATTGTAATACTGGTTTTTGTATTAGCCTATTTACTGTAATATTAGTTACAGTAAATAGGCTAATAGCATTGAGAATGAGACACAATCACACTCATCTTCACAGACACTTTCAGTTCAATTTCTTACTCATTCTTCATATTCAAAACAATTGTCCGTGGAAAATACAAGCAAAATCACAGAGCTCCAGCCTCTTTCTGATGAGTCAAGGTGTATACACAGCTTTTATTTTAAAGTCAAACCCCTTTACCACATACACTTCTTCCATACATAGGTGTATTGAGGCTGGAGGGCACTGGCACGAGGCTCCGCCACTTTTTTCTCTCCAACTGAAAAGAAATAATATTTGCGTAATGCATTTGAAATTAACACACATTTACAGCTGCATGAAGGCAGCGACCAAATACAAAAGAAGGGAAAATAATTGGAAGAGTCATCATAGAGCTGAACAGATGATCAATCTAATAAAATAAATCAATGTTTAGCCTGCAACCTAATAAAATAAATTGACATTCAAATGCATTTACAAACTGCAGCAAAGTTATATACAATCTGGCTCATTTAAAGATTGCGTGAGGGCAGTGAGAAAGTATTATCCAAAGAGGGAAACATATGCAATTATTTAGTGACATTAACATATTGACATCAAGTTGAATCATTTTTATTTTTATATTCATATTAACACTCTAACAAACATGATTAAGAAAATCACACATGTGAGGTAAAGAAACAAAGAGAGAACGAGAGAGTCACAATAATACTTTTCCCCTTTCCTTTCTTTTGTAACAATAATGATTCTACTTTGACTTTTCCATTTATTATTATGATTATTATGATTATGATTATTATGATTATGATTATTATTATGATTATTATTATTACCTTTGCTTTTTTCTGACCTTCTTCTTCAGTGGGTTTCATCACTGGTGTCACTTTATGTGTGGCTGCACAGGTAAATGCGTGTGTCTGTTTTATTATTTTATTTATTATTTATTGCTGTTGATATTTTGTGACTTGATTCTAAGCTTTGGCAATATGAATGTATGTAGGAGCCCTCATAAACTTTTTTTTGTTCCACGGCTTCTTCAAGACTGTTGCATTTGACAATATTGCGTGTGTTTTGTTGTAACAGGTGTGTTAGCCCCTGAGTAAGCTTCTAATTAGTGATATGTTGTTGTGTGTATGACTACAGTTAATATTGTGGGTTGACATGAGAGCCCTGGTAAATCTGGAATGAATTGTAAGACATATGGATAAAGAAAGGAAGGAGCCCAGTTAGATTGCTTATTTATAGGGCCTAGAGTTCTGGGGTACGCCCGTGCTGCCCTACATGGAGCTGCTGGAGAGCATGTAGGTGATTTGGCTGCTGGCTGAGGTAGGCATTATTTCCTTTTTTTGTTTGGGTGAGTATGTAAGTTGTACCATCTGGAATAAATACAGTCACAGGCATCTTTTGTTTCACTGCAACCATAGAAAAATACAGGGTACGGTGTATGGTTAGTGTCACACAAAATGGCTGGGTATGCGCAAAACGGCGCCACATGTGTGGGTGTGTATATATACATATACGACCAGGAACAATGCCTTTATTTTTAGAAAGCTTTTCTGAAAGGTGGCACCTATACCCTTTAATGTATCGCTAGATCCTGTTTTAATTACCGTAATGCTAGTTCCTGCATTAGCATCTTTACTGTAATGTTAGTTTCTGTATTAGCACCTTTACTGTAATGCTAGTTTCTGTATTAGCCTTTTTATTGTAAAGCTAGTTCCTGTATTATTTATTGTAACGCTAATTCCTGCATTAGCCTCTTTACTGTAACGCTAATTCCTGCATTAGCCTCTTTACTGTAACGCTAATTCCTGCATTACGCTTTTTAATGATATGCTAGTGCCTGTATTTAGCTTCTTTGTCATATTGCTATTTTCTATAGTAGCATCTTTAATGTGTTTTTTTACTCTACTGTTACTGCTGAGACGCTCCTTAGGATAAAAGCAGTTAGCGGCATGCTGCAGATGAACTTATTAATTATTCATTTTATTCATGTTTCTGTAAATGAGATGCATGATTAGAGGATTAAACTGAGTGTGTCTTATTTAATTAGAATGTCAGAAGCAGGCTGGCTTTATTAGTCTACAGTGCACACATACACACACACACACACACACACACACACACACACACACATACATGCCACACACAGTTATTCTGAAGTAAAGATAAAGGGAGATGAACAGCGGTCGGAGTCCTCTCACTGCGACACACTGTAACAGGGACTCTTTTTTTTTTCCTGGTGCACGCTGGGAAATTTCAGCTTGATAAGACACTACTGAAGAGGGAGGAGATGTACTTAAAAGCGCCACAAAAGTGCACTATAAAGCAGAGACGTGCACTCAGGGCAAGCAATCAGTCATCCCTGCAGAAGTTTATTCATCTCAACAAAAATACAGTACAAATATAAAATCTGGTATATGGTAGTAAATTCTTAAAGTGCCTTTTATATTCACAGAGCAAAATCTTCGCCTCAGGTGAGACAAACAAACAAAACAAAAAAAATCACATGACTGCGAAAAAGAAGCACGGTCCACAGGGATGAGTTTGCACACTTTATTTGATCCGTCTGATAGGCTGTGTTCCAAATCGAGCTCTAACATTCTCCTATTCAGCACAGCAGGAGCTAAACATGGGAAAAAAACACTTTGCAAAGTAGCCTTTGTTTTGTTGTTCTAATATAGAGTAGAAAGATGCAGTGTGACACTGTGACACTAGGGGCTCTGAAACACGAAGCTTGGAACGGAACATGGTATTCACACCATAGCTTTGTAACTAAGCGAGAACTTTAGAGTATTTCTGCGAAGTGCTTATGAAATAGCAGGTGTTTTTTAGATTATGCTATCCAAGTTGACTTACTGTGACAGAGCCTGACATGTTTTTGGAAGAACAAATTTACTCTTTATAACCAGAGGTGGGCAAAGTACACAAATCCTGTTTTTGAGTTTTGAGATTTCCTAGGGAAATAATACTCAAGTATAAGTAGATGTTTTTTTTTTTTTTTACATTTATTTACAGACGTGCTCACCTTCAAGTATCCATAGGATAGTTTCCATAGTAAGAAACTCTCTCTCTCTCTCTATCTCTCTCTCTCTCTCTCTTTATTCTTCCTGTCAACCAGCACCACTTCTGACTTCAAACACCTGTTATGTAAGTAAAAGCAGGCCATGAAATTGCATGTAATAGTTAGCAGGTGGCGAAGTTCCTGCTTCAAATGTGGTTAAGTATCGCAACAGCATACAAATATGTAGTTAAGTAAAAGTACAGATACAGTTAAACCTTGGATTGCGAGCATAATTTATTCCGAAACTGTGCTTGTATATCAAAGCACTCGTATATTGTACCCAATTTCTCAATAAGAAATAATAGAAACTTCAATGATTTGTTCCACAACCCAAAAATATTCATATAAAAATGATTAATACAAAATATAAAGTAAAAATAAAACAAATGAACCTGCACCATAACTTTGAAACGAATCATAGCTGTATTGATTGACACCAGAGAGGGGGGGGTGGGAATTGTGGAGGAATTGTGGCGCTAATTTAACGTGTTAAAACCTCATGTTTCCTGCAGGCTTCTATTAAATTCTATTCAGTTTTTATTATTTATATAGTGCTTTATTCATATAGCGGACATTGGCACAAAGTTGGTTTATAGAAATAAAAAGTTTGAGTATAATTATACATTTAAAATAAATTTGTTTAAAAAAAAAAAGGAAATTCATAGCTTTATAGATTCATTCATCAGTTTGTATGTAATGAGAAAGCCAGAGGTGACGGTGGCAAGAAAAAACTTCTTGAGATGACATGAGGAATAAACCTTAAGAAGAAACAAACAACAAGACAAAGGATTTTCGAAGTCTGTCAGTTGAGTAGCTTTGCGACAGAAGACTTCCACTGAACACCATCCGCTGTTCCTCCTCCTCTCCACCACTTCATCAAGAGACTCCAGCTCAAACCAATCTCCTAACTAGCTCTCCTAATCACCTTGTCCGAGCGCTTGGCATCAGTGCTTTTGAGGCTACCTCCACAGTACACTAGGAAAAATACACTGGCAATTGATAAAACATCAGCAGGAGCTTTTTACAGATGTCGAAAGATCCTAGTCTTCTCAGGAAGAACAACCGGCTCTGATCTTTCTTATACAGATAGTTAGTGTTCAGTGACCAGTCTAGTTTGTCATCCAGCTGTAGCCCCCGGTCTCTAGCCCCATCTGTATAACCTGACCATTTCAACACCCACTTCCTCGATGGAAACAGGTAACAGGGGAGCCCTGGACCGACAAAAGACAATAACCATCTCCTTGGTCTTAGTGATATTCAGTTGTAGCTGGTTTAGATTGCACCATGCCTTAACCAGGCTTCTGTACACGCTCTCCTGACCATGTCTTACACACTTGACAATAGTGTCAGCTAGATAACTTCTGCATATGGCAGAAGTAAAAAGAAAAAAAACCCAGCATCCTTCCCTTATCGAGGTGGGAGAAGGTCTGATGAAGCAGGTAGAGGATGGTGTCGTCAACACCAACGTTCTGCCTGTAGTCGAACTGCAAGGGATAGCTTGCACGACTAACCAGAGGTCTGAACGTCTTCGGTCGTTCAAATGTCTTCATGATGTGAGACATCAGCGCCAAATAGCTGCATATTAAGTAGATATTAATTGTGCTTTGGATGCAGACTAGTGATTATGATGTAGAGTAGAAGCTTACAGTTTTATACACACACGCTTCTGAGGTCAGATTTATAAGTTGCGCACACACACACACATTTTGTCACATCGACCTGCTTTACTTCACAGCTCTTAAGATAATGAACATGCGCACACACATACTGAGGCAGTAATGGCTGTGTAACAGCTAAATAATTGGAGATTTATTGATCCAATGATCATTAATCACAACTTAGTGGATGTATTCAGTGGTTATATGGTGGAAAGCATGCCGACCCCGAGTGCCACCAACTGGTGGTTATCAACATCCGAGCAAGTTTACTAGCGTTTGCCTTAACAGCTAGCAAAATAATTGCTAATGTTAGTACTCTTTGTATGTTTGTGGGGATTTGTGGATTGAGTAGGGGCATCTTTAAATGTGTATAATCATGCATATTCACAAGTTATGGTTTTTAGATGTTGGGGTATTCAGAGGTACTCCACTGTACTCTCAGTGAGGCTGAGTTAACTTACACAAACTTTATTTCAGCACTCCTTCCACACACACTATGCTGCTTAATTTGACCTTTTTTTGTAACTTAATCAGCTATTTAAGTTTTGTTGATTTTAGTGCCGTGAACGCACTGAGAAGCGAGTAAACAAGTCAACACCGGCCCTAATAGAATCGATACACACAATGTCACGATAATTTGACCTGAGAAATTTAGAGCCAAAGATACGCATACGCACACCTACTCACACTGCAGTTTCAGCTGATTGGTCTAGTTTAAGCTGCACCTGATTACAGGTTTGATCAGAGAAATTGATCAGCAGCCGATAACCTCATCAGGAACCTCCAGCTCCTATAACAGAAAATTGATACTTGGGTCCGTCCCAAACCTTCATTCCAATACTTTTCAATAAGCCTTTTATTTCTAAGATGCTTTACTGGGGAACATTTCTAGTGTGCTTGTTCTATTCTGTGTAATATCTCTTTGGCTTATTTATGATCTCTCCAAATTCAAGTGCTATTCATTCTTTTAATATATAAATTACAGATTTATGACGCACACACAAGGCTGAATCGTCCCTCTCTCCTTAAGAGCGCTTACCATAATCAGCATAATTAACTTCAAAGACGCAACCGAACACACACACACACACACACACACACACACACACACACACACACACACACACACACACAAACAAACAAACATTATGCTGTTTATAGGCTGCCATCTGTTAAGGACTTTATAGGCCCATCCCTTATCCTGTCTATAGGCCCACCTATTAAAGAGTTAAAATATCCTGATTATTGTCCCACACAGTATCTTGTTTATAGGCCCATCTGCTTAAGTCTCTATAGGCCCAACCCTTATCCTGTATATACAGTAGGCCCACGTATTAAAGAGTCATTGTATCCTGTTTATTGTTCCACTCATTATCCTGTGCATAGGCCCACCTATTAAAGAGTTTATACACCCAGCCATTATCTTTTTATTGGCCTACCCGTAAGACTATTTATAGGCCTTCTCATGAGACTGTTTCTAGGCCCACCCATTAAAGAGTTTTTAGGCCCACCTAATATTTCGGTTAGTGTCCCACTCATTATCCTGTTGATAGGACCGAGATTAAAGAGTTTATATACCCAGCCATTATGTTGTTTATAGGCCCACCTGTTAGACTCTTTATACTCCTACCCTTTATCCTGGGGTCCCACTCATTGTCCTGTTTATAGGCTCACCTATTAAAGAGTTTTTAGGCCCACCTAATATTTCGGTTAGTGTCCCACTCATTATCCTGTTGATAGGACCGAGATTAAAGAGTTTATATACCCAGCCATTATGTTGTTTATAGGCCCACCTGTTAGACTCTTTATACTCCTACCCTTTATCCTGGGGTCCCACTCATTGTCCTGTTTATAGGCTCACCTATTAAAGAGTTTTTAGGCCCACCTAATATTTCGGTTAGTGTCCCACTCATTATCCTGTTGATAGGACCGAGATTAAAGAGTTTATATACCCAGCCATTATGTTGTTTATAGGCCCACCTGTTAGACTCTTTATACTCCTACCCTTTATCCTGGGGTCCCACTCATTGTCCTGTTTATAGGCTCACCTATTAAAGAGTTTTTAGGCCCACCTAATATTTCGGTTAGTGTCCCACTCATTATCCTGTTGATAGGACCGAGATTAAAGAGTTTATATACCCAGCCATTATGTTGTTTATAGGCCCACCTGTTAGACTCTTTATACTCCTACCCTTTATCCTGGGGTCCCACTCATTGTCCTGTTTATAGGCTCACCTATTAAAGAGTTTTTAGGCCCACCTAATATTTCGGTTAGTGTCCCACTCATTATCCTGTTGATAGGACCGAGATTAAAGAGTTTATATACCCAGCCATTATGTTGTTTATAGGCCCACCTGTTAGACTCTTTATACTCCTACCCTTTATCCTGGGGTCCCACTCATTGTCCTGTTTATAGGCTCACCTATTAAAGAGTTTTTAGGCCCACCTAATATTTCGGTTAGTGTCCCACTCATTATCCTGTTGATAGGACCGAGATTAAAGAGTTTATATACCCAGCCATTATGTTGTTTATAGGCCCACCTGTTAGACTCTTTATACTCCTATCCTTTATCCTGGGGTCCCACTCATTGTCCTGTTTATAGGCTCACCTATTAAAGAGTTTATATACACAACCATTATTTTGTCTATAGGCCCACCCATTATCTCGTTTATAGACACACCCATAAGTCTATTTATTGTCACACCTACTAAAGTGTTTATTAGCCTCCTCATTATTATAAGTTATCAAAGACTTGGCCTACTTATTATCTGTTGTTTTTAAAACCGCTTATTAAAGAGTATAAAGGCCCACCTATTATTTGGTTTATATGTCAACCAGTGAAAGAGGATCAATCAATACCTCTAAATGTTTTTAGTGTGTTATTAAAATGTCGTTTATTTGTCTACATAGCCAACCACTATTGTTTATTTAGACCCACCTATTAAAGAGCTTATAGGTTTTCTTATTAAAGGGTATAGATACTGAAGTATTTTAGGGCTATCAATTACTGTCCTTAGAGTTTAACTCATTGAAGTGGATAAGGAGCACAAACTGTTAAACTGTTGAAAATGCTTTTAAGCCCACCCTTTAAAATGGGGAAACCAGAGTTACACGCACAGACCAGAGGCAATATTCAAACCCTCAGCCCTGGAGGTACAAGGCAACAGAACTAACCACTAAGGCACTACGCACACTAAGAGGTCAAAGTCAGGAAATACATGTAAAATGTTTTGAAAACCAAAGAAACAAAAATAAAGAAGTACATTATAGAATTACCAAAAAGTGTTTTTTAAATGGCTTATTGTCTGATCACAACTTTGGTTCATTGGTCATCAGGTTGAAAAAAATAAACATTTTATATATACTGTATATATATAGTAAGTTAATTGTTTTAAATGTATTGTTGCTAATCAAAAATAAAACAACAATGGAAAATTAAAACTTTGAGTTAATGTTATTTCGTTTCTGTGGCTGAGCTGTACTGTATATTTAGTTAACCTTCATCTGCTCATACAAAACTCTTAAAGCCTGAAGCCATAGTGTTTGACAGTTGTGTGGAGAGAGTAAGAGTACAAGACTGTGAAGTGATGGTTGATCTGGCAGTGATAGACTGTCCAGTTAATGTAGGTGTCATGGTCTCGCAGTTGTTCCTTCATCACTGGTGATATTAGGATGGTTTACTTCTTCACAGTGCTTGTCTTGTCAGTGCTAGTGTTAGGGCTACCAGTGATGGCTTTGAATGCTCCTCACTTCATTTGGAGAATATGAAATTCAATTGAAGGATCCGTTTCTCTATCCTCACCATCTCAGAGATCATTGTTGCTGAACTCACAGACACTGCTCTCCCTTTCTGTGAAGTAGGAAGTGAAATATTAGTGTAACACAGTACAATAGACCTATTTCTACATTAACAAATACAAGCTTATAAGATTTCTCTGTTTTTGCAAGAGAGAACTTTGTTATTATTTGTCTTGTTCAATGTATTTAATTTTACTATCATCCTTAACTAGAAAATCTTTGAGATAATCTGTTGTAATGAATAGATTTAAAAGTGGTTTAATTACATTTAGTGTAAGAGAGTGAGACAGAAGAAGAGAGAGAATGATTTTTTTAAGCATTACAGGCTAGTACATTAACTAACAGTACAGTACACCTGATAATACATTATCTAGCATGATAGTAAACATGCTAATACATTATTTAGCATGATAGTAAACATGCTAATACATTAACTAGCATGATAGTAAACGTGCTAATACATTTACTAGCATTATAGGAAACATTCCAATATATTAACTAGCATTATAGAAAACATGCTATTATCATTACAGTAAATAGGCTAATACATTGGCTCTAGCATTATAGAAAACATGTAACTAGCATTACAGCAACCATGCTAATACATTTATTGGCATTATAGTGACAAACCAAATTTAGCTAATGCATGATATGAACCATGATAATATAATTATCATTACAGTAAACATGCTAATACATTAAATAGCATCATAGGAAACATGCTAATATATGAACTAGCATTACAGTGAACATGCTAATACTAGTGTTACTTTGCCAGTCAATTCTTTCCCCTTCACTGAGAGTTTTAGGGTTGGTCCAAGCACTTCCACACACACTACTGTCCAGTTTGTCATAAAAAGCATATTTCCTCCTTTCCTCATTTTATCGTGTGTGGTAAAGTACTTTTGATGTCATTTTTACTCGACATGGGACTGCAGCACAGTTCTAATGAGGCTCCTCACTTTCATTGGAGCTGAAAATTGGAGGGGAACTTTAGTGTTTCTGTGTGACAGCTGTACTTGGATGTGTTATTTGCCCCACATCTGGAGAAGTGGAATAGTGTCTTCCTTGGACCAAACTACTCCTCGTCCACCAGTCCTGCTTGTTGTTGTTGCCAGTGGCTATGCTTCATCTGTTTATTTGTTTTTTTAACAACCCCAATTTAATAACATCTGTAAAGTGGACCGAAGTAAGACAAACTCCCGAGGTC
>JAAGKR010004683.1:0-55548 GCA_011419295.1 Clarias macrocephalus
AGTCTCAGTGTTTAAGTCTAGGCTAAAAACTTATTTATTTAGCCAAGCATTTTTGTAAATAGATTAGCCTTAGGTAAAGGAGCAGATCTGGGGGACTCATGGACGTAGAGTATTCTGGTGAACTGGTATGTTTAGATGCTGTCTTCCCCACTCTCATTGTTCACTCAGGTTTGTTGACGGTGAGGTGATTGGTTGCTTTACATCTCAGGGAGCCCTCATGTTTGTGTTTCCTTCTGGATCTCCCTTTTAGTTATGCTGTTATAGTTAGTCCTGCCGGAGTCCCTGCTTGCACTTTGCACTAATATACATTCATCTTATACATGTTGACAGTGACCATACCTAACTGCCGTCTCTCCTTATTTTCTGTTCTCTCCTTTTCTGCTCTCTCCTCTCTCTCTCTCTCTCTCTCTCTCCCTCTCTCCTTTCCCTCTCTCTCTCTCTCTGTCGAGCGATACATGTTCGCTCCTGAGTTACCAGTGATCCAGACCTCTCTTCCCTCTGGACCCGTCTAACTGGTCCTGGAGTCCTTCTGGTTGGAGATCTCGTCGCATGGATGCCCCGTGTGGTCTGCCTGGATTTTTATGGTGGCTGGGGCTGGTTTCCATTAAGACTGTCCTATCATCGATTGATGCTCTGGGGACCTGTGACTTCAGTTGTTCGATAGCTCAGGACTGGAATCTCCTACAGTCTACCTGAGCCTCCAGGAACAAACTGGACTCCTTTTAATTTTAATTTTAACACATCTCCTGTTACACTGAACTTCCAGTACACATTATTAAGTTGATCAATCCCTGCTATCCGTTATCACCCAGATGAGGATGGGTTCCCTGTTGAGTCTGGTTCCTCTCAAGGTTTCTTCCTATTACCATCCCAGGGAGTTTTTCCTTGCCACCGTTGCCCTCGGCTTGCTCATCAGGGACAATCTTATCATTTTGATTCATACACATTGCATACAGACTTACTTCTTTTTATTGTGTAAAGCTGCTTTGCGACAATGTCAATTGTTAAAAGCGCTATATAAATAAAATTGACTTGACTTGACTTGACAGAAATGTAATGAAGTGCGCAGGATTAACGTACCTGCTGTTGGACGCACTGATGAAGTCACAAAATATGTTAAAGAGGCGTGTGTGGTGTAAGTGGACTGAGAAACAGTACTAATAACAGGATCATCTACAAGAATAGAAACACAATCAGACTGGTTTTCTTATAGCTCACTTTCTTCATAAATTAAAGGACTGTAAATTGAGCTGCATTAATCAATTTTTCATTAGCTGTTGCAGAGTGTTAACTAACTTACAGACTGGCTAACTGATCGTACTTTAATGAGGTGCTATAACGTTTGTTCTAATAACATGGCCAGTCATGTTATTAGACATATTTCTTTACAGATTTTTTTTAAGTATTGATCTACACACTGCTTTTATAATCTGCATCAGTCAAACTGAGAATAATGAATACATTACTGCGTGTTTTTTTTTTTTTTTCAGGCTCATCTGGTTACTCACCCATTTTAACCAGCAGTAGAATTTTTGTGTAAATATCACTCACTGCCCGATCTATCCCACACCAATAAATGCCTTCATCCTCTGGTCTCAGATCAGTGATGGTAACGGTAAAGACTTTGGCTGTTGTGTTGTCATCCAGAGAGAATCTCAAGTCTTTAGTAGCAGATCTAGACTGAACAGGAACATCTGTAAGGTTCCAGCTGAAACATTTACCTCTGCAGAGATACTTGTTGTATCCTTCATATCCAGATGTGTAGTTGCATTTAATCTGAACTGATTGTCCTCTGTATCCACTTAATATAGTTACAGCATCAGTACCAGCTGGAAAATAATATACAGTGGAATGAAATATGATCCAGGACCATGGTGTAACATATAAGACCTACAGCATACCTGTAGTGTATGACAACTCTTTTACTTACCTATAATCAGACAACAGAAGGTGTAGATGAGAAGGATCTTCATTCTAAATCTAGACTAATTACACTTCAAGAAATAAAAATAAGCAATGTTCTGCTAGGGATCTTTCACCTCCTTACTGTAACTGTCACTGTGCAGTGTCAACCTGTGGCTTAATAAAAATGTTACTTCAACTTTGGCTTACAAGTCAGTGCCAGTAAACAACCCAGGAAGTGTGAAATGTTGAGCATGTTTACAGTGAAAATGCTTTCAACTTAAAACATTAAAGACATATTCTGGACACCAAAATGATAAACAGTGGACTTGTGTACCAGAATGTAAGCTGTAATGTAACTATTTTTATTTGAAGGCTGCAGTGTATAACACAGTTTTTTTTTCCACCAATAAGGTGTAACAAATGTATTTTCTTGTGCAGCCAAGTCTAAAATCTAATTTACAGACAGGACTAAACAGGTCAACAAAAAGTGTAAGGATGCGGGTCTCACGGGTGGCAGAGCCAGGCAAAAATGCTTTGCACTGTTTGGAACGGGCAGATCCATAGGCTGCTACCCTGCAGAGTTCTGAACAGGCAAAGGCATGGGCATTTATACACGCCGTTGCCAGGCATGAACAAGAGCTCATGTAAAATTACTCTATAAAAAGTAATTAAAACTCAAATCGGATGGGCCCCACTTGACAGTCGTAAACCCGGCCTAATGTATGCACAAAAGGCAGAACCACGTGAGGCGTGGCTAAGTTCCGCAACCACATCCGATTGGACCAATCATCCGTGGGACGGACTGACACAAAGGGTCAAAACTCAATGTCCGAACACGTGTACGTCTTCATTTACGTTGTCGTCATGACCATCTAAAGAAAGCAAGCTTGCCGCTCGGGCTTCTGACCTTGCGGGCGCTACCCCGCCTTCGCTGACGTCATTGTCAATTGCAATGAAGAAACCCACAGAAGATGTTCCAGAGCGCGCCATCAGTAACCAAGCAACCAAGCCTCACCGAAGGGCTTTCCCGAAAGATGTCATTTCAACCACAGTGCACCAACCAATCAGCAACGCCGTGATTCCCTTTGCTGGAGGCGAACCATTAGAACGAAACAGAACGCAAGTATACAAACAAAGCTGCATGCCTTGCTGAAAAATGGTGCTCGTTTTATACCTAAAACTAGAAGATTAAACCCAAGACTCTGTTCTTATGACTTTCTTTGGTCTAGTAAACATTACTAGATGAATTTCATTAACTTTAACCCACCAAACTGTTCTTTGAAATCAGCAGTCATTCTTGGTCTACTTTATTGTAAACCCTACATATTAATGGTGGATAATGCATCAGGTATTTTGTCCACATTAAATGTCCTAACATTATGTATGAAACCCTTTACATATAATGGTGAACAATGCCACAGTCATTCGTGGTCATTATCATGTAAAATACTACAACCGGTAAGGTATCAGGGCCAAAGAAAAGAAAAGATAGAAAGACAGAAACTAAAAAAGAAAAGACAGCAAGAAATATGAAGAAAGATAAGTGCGCAGAAAGTGAAGAATAAGAGGCAAACCTCTACCTTCCTAAGATGCCAGCGAGACAGAGAGAAAGTGAGAGAGCACGACATGTATCAGTTCAGATGTCATCATCAGACAATGTAACAATATGTTTAGTGTTGTTCTCTGTCACTTCAGAGTGTACTGCTGCCATTTGCTTTAGATAGTGCTCCAAAATGTCATATGTGCAATTCCATGTTGTGGTGACCTCATGTATAAGTGTGTGGGCTGGTAGCTGTAGCATTTCTTGATTGGCCTTAAGCACGTGTGCTGCTCTTGTACTTGTGTGGAAGAAGGAGATCACCTTCCTGATCCTACCAAGGAGGCGATCCATCTGGTTCACTGAGATTCCCCATTGGTATGATAATTTTATCACATGTGCCAAGCAAGATATCTGTGACCCCAGTCCAGCTTCTGTCACTGCATTTACTTGGTTTCTGTGGTGACTGGAATATTGCTACCTGCATTGTGCTTCTTTAACTTCCCCTCTGCTACCACTTTTATCAGTACCTGTCCTAGACTTATGTTTGTGTGACTCTCATAGTGGGGGCGCGTCTGTAGCTCCGGGCTTTGCATCTATGCTGTGATGTAGTGAACAGTCACAGTTAAGTAGCTTTCTGTAGTCCTTAATGTCCACCCGTCTGTGGTGATCGCAATAGAGCATGCATCTGTTCACTCCACAACGATTAAGTTTTTTCCTGTTTCGTAAAGTTCATCCTAAAGTGGGTGCGTGTAGGTATCTTGTAGCATTGCACTAGGACTTTCAACATGTTTTTAAATGTTTTCCCTTGTTTTCCATAACAGAGTATGGCCTTATGTTTACCAAATGTATCAGGATGTTTATCGGCAATCGCTTTAGTCTGCTCTGATTTGGTGCAAAGTACGCAGCGTTCAGGATCTCAGGAATGTACTGCCCATGTATCACCAATATGTGAGTTTTCTGAATAGGAAAACATTCTAGAGCAAGTATACAGCAATATGAAAGACTCTTACAAGGCTGTCCCTCCACATTTCAGACTGTCAGACCATTAATGTATGGAATGATGAATCTAAGCTTGTTCTTCATAACTGCTTTGAGAGTGCAAACTGGGAAAAATGTCTGCTATGTGAGGAGATTCTACTGTGGACTTGGTTGAGAATGCAGCAGCTGACTAGTCTGACATTAGCACGTGCACAGAAAACATCATCGCTACAAGACAATATAAAACATATCCCAATGATAAACCTTGGATCAACTGTTACGCCATGTTACAGGCTCGCTTTATCACAGTTGCCTCCTGTGACAGGGAAGAACATAAAAAAAACGTCCAAATATAAGCTACAGAAATCAATTAGGAAAGCAAAGAGAAAGTACAGCTTGAAGGTGGAGCGGTATTACACCACTGCAGAGATTATCAGCAGATGACCCTGGGAACGGTAACAACTGAGATCTCACTCCCAGATGAGCTGAATTAATTATACGCTCGCTTTGAGGCCCTAGAGGTCAGTCAACAGCATAGGACTGTCCTCAGAGATCAGGCCAAATATGCCACTCACCGTGTCAACAGAGGTGTGCAAGGCTGCAAACCCACGAAAAGCGGCAGGCCCAGATAATATTCCTGGGCTGGCACGCAAGGTTTGTTCCTCGGAGCAAACTGGTGTGCTCACTGATCTCTACAATCGGGTCCTTACACAGGCCTCAGCGACCACATGTCCTTTATACCAGTTCTCCACTTTTGTGCCGCTGCCTACAAAAAAATACTGTAACCGGCCTGAATGATTACTGCCCAGTCGTACTCATCTATATTGCTATAAAGTGCTTTGAAAGGATAGTTACATCCCACATAAAAGGAAACATCCCAGCCTTTATAGACCAATTTTAATTGCATATAGACAAAGCTGGTCTAATGCTGTTAACACTGCCGTTCATACAGTTCTTGCACACTTGGAGGGAAACGATACATATGCAAGAATTATTTTCATGGATTATAGCTCTGCGTTCAACACAGTATCTCACACAAACTTACCCTTGACAGGATAGGGCACTGAATATCTTGTATTAGAACTGTGAGCACAGGGCCACCCCATTGTTGTGTTCTGAGCTCATTGCTGTACAACCTCTTTATACATTCGTGCAACGCACACTATTCACATTTCTGCCATCTGGAAGATAATACAGAAGTGTCGTCGACAAAAAGACTTGCAAATAGTTTTTATCTACAAGCCATTAGACTTAAATGCACTTTATCTCCTATGTCTGTTTTTTTTTTTTTTTTTTTTTGTATGTCTTATGTGTGTTTTGTGTATGTGTTCTGTAAATTCATTCCTGTGGTCAAAGAGCCGGGAAAAGTAAGAATTTAATTGTACTGTGCACATGACAATAAATTTAAATCTTCCATTTAAGTAATGCCACAAATTTCACACCAATCTTTATTAATAATTAATGTAAAAAAAATTATAAATACACTGAAGTTGGTGAAACTAGAAACACAATTCTGCATCTAAAAACAGTACATTAAACAGAATGATTGTTTACCAGGCATGAAATGGCGTGTATTGCCTTTACATTGAACTACTGAGGCACATATATATGACAGTTGTTTGAAATTTTTTTTTAAACTGTTGTCGGAACTGTTGTTTGAAAAGTTAAATAAACACATTTTGACATTTGACCACATTCAGGTTTGAGAACTAAACAGCACTATATTGATTTTAAACAGCACATAATGTTCTGTAACTATAATGGGTGCTATAAATTACAAATACCACAGAATGATTAGCATTCTGATGTACAGTATGCTAACTAATGATATTCAGTAATGTTAACAGTATCATAGTCACATGAGTTGTTTTTATGTTTGTAGATCACTGCTGGAGCTGCATCATTAGACCTGGTGCCAAAACTCACTGCTGCATATGTTAGTGTTTCAGGAGATTTCACAACTGATAATAGAGCAGTGCTGACTGATGAGTCAGAAGGAATTGTGGGTAACTCAGCTGAAGAGTAGAAGTCCTGTTCAGGAGGAGCTGATGGGTGATCTACTGTAGTATAAACAGCTTGTAGACGATCAGAGTGAACTGTGGGTAATTCGGTGTTGGCATAAATCTCAAAGTGATTTGAAGGAGGTGGAGCAGTGGAAAAAATTGAGTTAGTAAGTCTTTTGGCCTCTTTAATCTCCTCATAATCAGGACATGGAACCTGAGCACAAGAGGGTAAACAAGTCTTAAATACAGTCTGAACTATATAACCAATATACAGACAACCATATAAATCAGGCTGAGCTACCAACATAGTATTGGCATGTCCCTGTTTTGCCACTAAGGGAGATAGAGAGCTACTTCTAGGTAATTAGCAGTGGCACTCGGCTGCACCTGTGTTTGTCATATTTGAGATCAGCAAGATATCAATTATTGGTAAAACGCATGGTCATGTGAAGTCAATCTGTGAGAGAAATTCTAAATCATTACTTACAGTTTAAATAAGTAAATTAAAATAATGAACTTTAGTCCTATTTGTTTTATTTGATTTGCTATAGGAGTGAGATACCAGGCCTCATACTTCTAAAGTCTAACTCTTCTTTTAATTTCAGTTCCCTTTGTGACACACTGGTAATACACTCACTTTCTAACCCGGGTTGTGGCTCAGCTCTCCTGGGTTTGAATACAATTAACTTCATAGAACTTGTTCAAATGAAAAAAAAAAAAAAAGCTAATGTAAGGTTTAATGCAGTACAAATAAAGACGACAACAACAGTGTTTCTTTGGTTTGTTGAAATCAAAGAAATTTTTTGGCAAAATCGCAACTCACCACTTGGTGTTTTAAGGAGTTTTGTGTCGGTTGAGCGGCAGATGAACCTGAGAATCAGGGGGAGACAATAATGCCATCAATTTAAGAATGTTAATATTATTAAATATTTTGTATAAACATGTGTTTTTAGAACCTTTGTTCTTCTTTTTCCTCTCTAGGGCAACAGCAAATAAAAGGGAAAAGAGAAGCAGCACTAGAACCACAGACACAACTGTGATGACGGTTGACATTTCTGGAAGAGAAAAATAATCATAATACACATAATTTTATATCTCTGACCACTGAACACTGATCAACTGAAATATTTTTGATCATTTAGATATTTAGATTTTACTTAATATAATAATTATACACTAAGCTTGTGTGTGTGTGTGTGTGTGTTCAGTTTCACTAGCCTACACACACACACGTGTAAGCTAGTGAAACTGAACATATAAATGATGTGGTCGGTTTCATCGCCTTCAGATGGCTCATGACTACAGTTAGAACATGTGGCCATACGCAAACTAAACCTTGCATAGTTTCATACTAAATAATCTCGTTAAAACAAAGTACTGTGCAGTGTTTTCAAAATAGTATGTTGCATCTATGTTTTTTTTTCAATTTTTTTTGTTAACTAAACAGAATATCCTGAACAGATGGCATTTCTGCAGCACTATATCTCTGTTCTCTTGCACTGCTTTGCACCTCAAAGCTCAGTTTAGCAGTTCACATATTCAACAATGGCTGCAACAGTAAATTTAGTATGTAAATACTTCCTGCTGGAGTCAGTTCAGAGTTTTCTTACTGCATTAAAGCCATTGTAGTGTTTGTTTGGAAGTGGACTAAAAGCTATTAAAAACGTAAAGTTCTTGAACCAACTGGGAACGTTTATTAAAATTAAAGAAGTTGACCTTAATTACGTGAAAACAGTCAGCCACTCTACACATGACTTACCCATGGCTCCAGCAAAGTAAACACCAGGGAGACAGCAGGACCTGATGGCATCTCAGGTCGGTTCCTTAGTGCCTGCACTGGCCAGTTAGCACAAGTGCTAATTCAACCTCTCCCTGGCACAGTCAGCAATCCTTGTGTGCTATAAATTATCTAGTATGATTTCCGTTCTGAAGAAGCCCCAACATGCCTGCCTCAATTCCCTTGTAGCCCTGATCTCAGGTGTGATGTGGTGAGTTTAACTTTTTTTTTTACTTTTTTGTCTTTCCGGGTATAACCTTAATTATTAATTTAATATCACATTTATTATACAGTGATTTGTGTGTGTGTGTGTGTGTGTGAGAGAGAGAGAGAGATTGATAATTTTTTAATTGAAATTTGATGTACTGTATATCATTAGCTTTACTTTGAAGGAAAGCAGACGTCCAGATATCAAATCTACAAGTTACAATCTTACAGATGGTAGTCTGCTTAACTGTTAAGTTCTGTCATGAAACCAAAATATCTAAATGAGGATGTTGGTCTATTACCAAAGGAACACAGTTATGAAACAAAGAACTTAACAAACTTATGCAATATGTTTTATCAACAGCTGAGTTAAATAAGAATCAAACTTTTTTTTTCTTTGCTGTGTACAGAATTATACTGAGGCAGAGAACAACCTGTTCACATTCAGGCAGACTAGACACTGCATGTATAAAAGCTCCTGAGTTTATGGTGTTTTTTTTTTGAAACCACTGAAACTGGAAATGTAGAAACCACACCTGCTCAGATAAACCACCCTGAGGGAGGTGTAGGCGTACCATGTGGAGATTTAACCTGAATAAATACCACACGTGTGGAAGCTATAGGGATGCCATTGTGGCTGCAGTTTTAATTTTCATAAGTACATTAGAGCTGTATAAACTTAGATTTAGATTTATTTGGAAAACACCACTGCAATATCTAGAATAATATTATATAATTGCTGAAATTGATGATATCTTGTAGAAAAATATCTAGTGTTTTTGTATGAACTCAGGAGCATTTCCCAGTGATGTCCCCAGTGATGCAGATATTTTCTGACATCACATATGGTATGCCAGGCAATTAGAATGTTCTGTGATTCAGTGGTTAATAAGGAATGCAAAAATCAACAGCAGCTGGTGTGGATTAAAAGGTTAAACTAACATGCTTGAAACATCCCCCAGAGCTGATGTCCTCAATCCTGTAGTGGGTTGCACTTTCCGTTCCTCATTTAAAAGAATTTAATTAAAGTCTCCTATAAGGCATGATATTGTACATCCTCTTAGATGAGGAAGCAGTGGTTAGCATCATTGCAGTAGTTTTGCTTAAATACAAATTTGACATGATGAATGATGTGAGAGAAATGTGGTGAAGAGGTGAAGCTAGTTATGCATACCTGTTGTTGAATGTGTGCTCTCAGCATGCACTGAAGGAAATGTGGAGTGTGTGGGGTGTGTGGTGTGTGAGACATTATAGATGGAAGGATCATCTAAAAGAATTGAAAAAAAAATGTTTTCAAATTCCACACCATTAAGGATTCTTGATTAAAGATACAGACAGAGAGCCTCATTCATCAGTTGTTTAGTTTATAGATAAAATGAATTGTTATACATTGTACATTATGCTTTAATAATCTGCCCTAACCACAATATGTTCATGATCAATAAATTAATTGTAATATTCTTTTACTCTGCTATGTGTGACACTCACCTATTTTAACCAGCAGTAGAATCTCTGTGTAAGAATCATACACTCTCCCCTGTATCCCACACCAGTAAGTTCCTTCATCCTCCGGTCTCAGATCAGTGATGTTGACGGTGAAGACTTTGGCTGTTGTGTCGTCATACAGAGAGAATCTGGGTTCTTTAGCAGGAGATTTAGAATCAACAGGAATGTCTTTAATGAGCATAACAGAACATCCTCCTCTGCAGAGATACTTTGTGCTCTTTTCATATCCAGATGTGTAGGAACAGTTAATCTGAACTGATCGTCCTCTGTATCCAGTTACTGTAGTTACAGCATCAGTACCAGCTGGAGAATAAAATACAGTGGAATGAAATATGATCAGGACGATGGTGTAACATATAAGACCAAAATGAAGCTCAGTATCAGGAATATTAAAGTGTGACCATTGTCAGTGTGTGTGTGTGTGTGTGTGTGTGTGTGTGTGTGTGTGTGTGTGTGTGTGTTAATCAATAAATATATATTTTAAATAACACACTTGGACTAATGGTCAAAACCATGCATACCATGTAGAATGTCCATCAGTGCGACGCTTTAATGTGACACTGATACTGAACACTGAGACTGATGAGGATTGTGAATTGTTTGTACTTACCTAGAATCAGGCAGAAGGTGAAGATGAGGACCATTTCCATTCTACATCCACACTCACAAACATTGGAAAATAATAATTAATAATGTTCTGTTAGTTATCGTACACACACTCGCTGTCTCTGTAACTGTGACTCTGCAGTGTCTATTTCTGTGACGTTAGTAGGAAGTAATGTCACGTCCACTTCCACTTTTGTACAGAAAACCACTCAGAAAGTGTGAGTGTGCGAGTGTGTGTGTGTGCGTCACGCTCAGCTGCTGTAGAAACACTTTCAAATTAGGCCAGTAGTTCTGGTGTTGAACTTATTAACAGTATTATTAATAATGTACTGCACTGTATACTATTTTTTCCTCAGTTTTTTATACACAATAGTAGATTACTCAATATTGTAATTGCCTCCTATTTGTTGCTAACATGTACTGTTTTCTGTCAGTGTTAAATAGTCTGTGTCAGAAAGCCATTACTGTCCTCAAGAGGACAGAGTGTAAAACCGCATGAAATTGTGAACAGTGCAAGAAAGAATAACAACGTGGGTCAATATCACTGTAAAGTGTCTTTCAGACCTCATAATTTCAGACTTCATTAAAAAAAAGTAAATAAATAAAATGAAAAATCTAATATAAATAATATCCATGCAAACAACTTACAAGCAAACTGCAAAATATGTCGACCTTGGTATGGACAAATCCACGGAAAAGTAAATAGATTTTCATCACATAGTGAATATGAAATATACATTTTTAGAAAGATATATTATCCCCTTCTCAACAATATATTTTAGTTACTTGAAAAATGAGAAAAGTCTTATGATAATAAAATCAAGCCAGTAATGGAAGGATGGACCATGACAGCACAGACATTTTTGTTAATATTAGTTTAATAAGCACACAGTGGACCTCCAGTTAGCAAAGTGATTCACTGTAAATGTGTACAATGTGATAAAATACTTAATACACTTAGCAATTTGTTCAACAGTTGTTTTAAGACTAAATGATTGTGGTGATTACATCGACCAGTTTCTCAAATGGGCAGTTCTGTCACGTTTCTTCTTATGGCGAGGCATAAATGCAGAGGTCTTGATGGTTTTTTGAGAATGATGTTTTTATTCAAAGATAAATAAAGAAAGCAAAACAAACAAGTAACTTTATGTAAACCAAACCAAACCAAAACACGAATCAAGACAAGGAAACCACGAACTAAACTCGAACCACATTTACTAGGTTAAATTAACAGTTGCAAGACACGTAACAGAACAAACACAAGCTATTTATAATGAAACTAATGACCAACTCAGTTCAGGTGAGCACCCACGTCACCTGACCGGGATGTAAACTGGGAAATGAAGTACAAACGAAACTTAAGAAAACTACAAACAAAAAAGTCTCAGGGCCCATTGGCGCCCTCTAGGGCTTATCTCTGACAAGTTCCCCCATAAATTACAAGGTGGATATCAATTTCAGGGATAAAATGCAGAATGTTCATTATTATTATTATTATTATTATTATTATTATTATTATTATTATTATATAAAAATAATAAGAATTAAAAAGTAAGTTTTCCCTTAACATTTTATCATGCAGTAGATGTCTAGAATCACAGCAACAGCTAACAACACAGCACATGTACTGATCATGACACAGCGAGCTATGCCTCGAAAGGCTGTACAGGACACAAACAGAATCATAAATGTTTAAATCACATTAAAATACAAGATGAGATGGCATGAGATGAAATTGAGTAAGATTAGGTAAAATGAGCTCAGTAGCATTAAACACCATAACACAGAAATTACAGAGTAAACAATCACTGTAATCAAGTAAAATACACAAGACAAGACAAGTACAAAAAAAAAAAGTGAGCACACAGAGTGTATGTAAAAATGCTATCGTCAAACAAGTACTTATGTAACAGGAAACACATTGAATCTGTAGTGGGTTAGCGTAGAAGATCCAGGACAGATGTCCAGACAGAACACACAGTGACGTCAGCCTCAGGGCAGCATGCAGGCTTCCAATTTCCAACATCTGACAAGCATCGGTGTATCTCCTGATGTGTACAGCACACGATCAAAAGCTCTTATCATGCCTATCTGTTTGGGCAGTGATCAGGTAGTTGCTTGCAACCCATGAGAGAGAAAGAAGGCGACTCCCTGCGACATCAGTGGTTTTCTGAGTATAAGTTTGAGCAATAAAATCTATTTTAACCAGTTTAATGATTTTAGCTAGCTACAACTGTAATCCCTTCTCAGCCTATGAGCAGAAATTAACTTACCATATGATTTAACATTATTTTATAAGACTAAGGCCCTTTAGAAACCACACCTGCTCAGACAAACCACACTGAGCCACATGTGGAAGCACACTAATAGGTAAGAAGTTTTACATCCTATAAGCATGTCTTTATCTTTACATTCACGTTTATTATCTGGGGAAATACCCTTGCAATATATGCCCTGGAATAAAATACTACATATAGAAATGTAGATAGTGTTTTTGACATACATTAAGCAGCATCCATTTCCTCTCAATGATGCAGATATTTTATGACTTCACATATGATACAAAAACAATATTTAAATAAAGTTTAAAGCAACATGCTTGAAACATTTACTCCCCTACAGCTGATCTGCCCCGAAGTGGTCTGAATTTTGTTCTGTTCCTCATTAAAATAAAGTAAATAAAATCTTTTATATGATTTACGTGGTATTTGAGTGGTTAGCATCATTTAGTAAATGAGCTGAAATAAACATATGAAAGATAATAAATGATGTGAGTGAAATGTGGAGGAGTGGTCAAGCCAAAAGTTCATATCTTTTGGTGAGGGTGTGTTCTCAGCATGCACTGATGTACTCATGGAGTGTGTTAAAGTGGAGTGTGTGATGTGTGTGAGACTGTATGGATGGCATGATCATCTAAAAGAATGGAAAGAGTTAATTAAAAAATTTCAGACCATTCAGATTTCTTGATTAAAGATCTAGGCTCATTTATCAATCTGAGAGTTAAAAATTCTGATAAATGAGGGCCAGTCTACATTGTACAAGGTGCTTTAATAATCTGCCTTAATCATATGTTAATGATCAAGGAATTAATGTGTGAGATTAGTGTAATACTAACCTATTGTAACCAGCAGTTGAATCTTTGTGTAAGAATCATACACTCTCCTCTCTATCGCACACCAGTAAGTTCCTTCATCCTCTGGTCTCAGATCAGTGATGGTGACGGTGAAGACTTTGGCTGTTGTGTCGTCATACAGAGAGAATCTGGAGTCTTTAGCACGAGATTTAGAATCAACAGGAATGTCTTTTATAGGCACAATAGAACATCTTACTGTGCAGAGAAACTTTTTGTTTTATTCATATCCAGATGTTAGCGTGTGTGTGTATTAATAAATAAATATATTTTTAAATAACACACTTGGACTAATGGTCAAAATCATGCATACCATGTAGAATGTCCATCAGTGCGACGCTTCAATGTGACACTGATACTGAACACTGAGACAGATGAGGATTTTAATGTGTTTGTACTTACCTAGAATCAGGCAGAAGGTGAAGATGAGGACCTCCATTTGTTTATATAAAAGTGAGTTATCGAATGCACCCTCACTGTCTCTGTGTCTATTTGTGTTTGTGATAGTAGTAGAAAGTAACGTCACATCCCTGTCCACATTTGAGCCAGTGACAGAAAACTACTCAGGACGTGTGTGTCTGTGTGTGAAGAGTCGAGCTCACTTTCAAATTAGGAAGTCAGTTCTCTAGTTAAACCTATTGACAGTGGTATAGTGCACTGCACTGGAAACTGTAGTGCACTTTAGTTTTTTTTAGTCAGCACAAAATTAGAGTACACTATTTTTATTCCCTTATATTTGTCATCTTACATTTACAGGGTCCTGTCACTGTGTGAGAGTATGAGACAGAAGTACCTTACTGCCTCCTTGAGGTCAAAACATAAAACTAATTGTGTGAACACAGAAATTGTGTGTGAACAGCGCAAGAAAGAATAACCATGTTGAACAATATCATTATAACGGTGGTGCAGTGGTTAGCACTATCACCTTGCACTGCCAGGGTCCGGTTGGGTTCCCCGGCCAGGCTCGATTCTCGTCTCTGTGTGCATGGAGTTTCCATGTTCTCCCCGTGCTTGGTGGGTTTCCTCCGGGTACTCTGGTTTCCTCCCACAGTCCAAAGACATGTAGGTTAGGCTAATTGGCATTTCAGATTGCCCGTAGTGTGTGAATGAGTGAGTGTATGTGTGTGTGTGTCTGTGCCCTGCGATGGATTGGCACCCTGTCCAGGATGTACCCTGCCATGTGCCCCAAGTCTCCTGGGATAGGCTCCAGTCCCCCCGTTACCCTGAATAGAGGATTAAGCGGTATAGATGATGAGTGAGTGATGAGAGTTGTATATAGGCCAACGCAGTGGACACTTGTGCATTATCTTATACACTGCCATCTATAGGCCAGTCATGGTAACTGCCATTTTTTCTAACCTAAATCCAGGATGACCAACAGAAGGTCAGAAATGCAGAAAATCCCAGGAATATCTTGTAAATCCTTCTATAGTAGGACACCCCTGCAGGTAAAGAAAATATGCTAGCAACATCTAAGTAACATCTAAGGTTGAGTATAGTTGTTAAATTATTAACCTCATGTCCACTACATTGGACGCCATGCATCACTGGCTATATTTTAACTGCAAATCATACTATTACTGTAACTTGCTTTTCTTGATCAACCTGATCTGCAGCGACATTTTTTTTTGGTGTAAATCAATAAATATTTGATATTAGAATGCAAGCAACAGTTTTTTTTATTATATTATCTCCAGAAGGATAGCAACAATTAGTGTCTTTATATTTTGTTCAGATGACAATGTGTTCAAAAACAGACCAGTGTTAAATGTACCTTCCATTCAGCAGTCGATCTTGAACTGATCATTCCCTTCAAGGGCCAGCTGTCTCTCAAGCAGTACATTCCCCAAAAACCTAAACCCTGGGGTGTGAATGTGTGGATAAGAGCAGATTTGAAGTGTATCAGTTCTTAAGGGGGCGTGGTCAAGTCAGTGAAATGGGAACGACTGCAGACATGGTAATGCATATCGGCGATGACATACAAGCAAAATAATCACAAGGTGTTTTTTGACAATTTCTTTTGCAACATTACACTCATTCAAGTACTGAACCATCCGGGTACATATGCCACTGGAACATGCAAAGTCAACTCCAGGAAGCACAACTGAAATTGAAGAGTAAAAAGCAATTCAAAACAGAGGGAAGAAGAGCTTTCTCTGTCATCAGCGATGGTGACAATATCACTGTTACACACTGGTTTAATAGTTCAGTGATACACACAGCCTCCTTCAGTTTCCTTCAGATTCCTTCAGAGAAGGAGCAAGAAATTAAGAAAAAAAATGCTCAATATCCAAAGGCCATTTTCTGTTCAGCTGTACTATCAGCACTTGGGAGGAGTGGATCTCATGGATTAATGTGTTGCAATGCATCACCACAGACACAAAAACATGCGGTGGTACATCAGAGTGTTCTTTCACTTCTTAGATGTGACTACTGTGAATGTCTGGGTTAGAAATAAGGTCCTTATTATTTCTTTAATTTCAAGGCATCTGTGGCTTGTGCACTAATAAATGCTGGATCTGTCAAGACACCAACAAGAGGAAGACTAAGTGGCACTCCACCTCCAGTGAAACACAGATCAGTTTCCAGGCCACTTCCTGAGAGGAAGCAGATATATAATTTTTGTTTGTGCCTTGGATGTTGTGCCAGCCAAACTATAATATCTGTTACCTTTTAGTAATCATTTCCTGCTATTGTTTTTTTTATTATTTTTTTTATTCATATTTCTCAAACACATGGTGGACATGTTTGTAACTCCCTGAAAAATATGTTCTTGAAAAAAAATTTCAATTGCTTTTTATTTTCAAGTCTAGAGAGGAATAAAAACATTCAGGGAAAAAAAAAAATTACTGAAGTTCTCGTAATTCATGCATGAAAGGGTTAATAAAATAATCTGAAATGTTTTATTTAACTTCATGTTTATTTTATTATGTAAACCTTAGACTGTTAGAAATGCATGCTGGTCAAACTCCAACACCACTTATAAATCGTGGGGAAAATAAGTACTTAATACACTGCTGATTTTTCAAGTTTGGAGAAGATCTGTAAAGAATAGAGAGATTTGTAATTTTCATCATAGGTAAACCTCAACTGTGAGACAGAATAAAAAAATACATTGTATGATTTCTAAATAATTAATTTTCATTTTATTGACCAGGTTTGCACACAGTGCAGCAAGGTTTTTGGCACATTCCTCCATACAGGTCTTATCCAGATTTTTCAGGTTTTGGGGCAGTCGTTGGGCAGAGTTTCAGCTCCACATAGATTTTCTAATGGGTTTAGGTCTGGAGTCTGTGAATGGAGTTTATACCAAACAATTCTATTTTGGTCTTATCTGACCACATGACCTCCTCCCATGCCTCCTCTAAATCATCCAGATGACCATGGTCTTTTCAAACTTCAGACAGGCCTGGACATGTGCTGGCTTGAGCAAGGGGAACTTGCGTGTGCTGCTGGATTTTAACCCATGATGGTGTTTTACTAATGGTAACCTTTAAGACTGGGGTCTCAGCTCTCTTCAGGTCACTCACCAGATGATGATCATTGACATCGTGATCATTGATACTTTACAAGGCGAGATCTTGAATGGAGCCCCAGTCCAAGGGTGATTGAAGACAGTCAAGATCACAGTCATCTTGAATTTCTTCCATTTTCTAATAATTGCGACAACAGTTCTCACCAAGCTGTTTGCTTTTTATCCTGTAGCCCATCCCAGCCTGGTGCAGGTCTACAATTTTGTCCCTCATGTCCTTAGACAGCTCTTTGGTCTTGCTGATAGTGAAGAAGTTGGAGTCTGCTAGATTGACTGTGTGGACAGGTGTCTTTTATATAGCTAACAAGTTCAAACAGGTGCAATTAATATAGGCAATTAGTGAAGGTTAGGAGGACTTCTTAAAGAAAAACGAACAGGTCTGTGAAAGCGAGAATTCTCGCTGACTGGTATGTGATCAAATACTTATTTCATGTAATAAAATGGAAATTAATAGTTTAAAAACCATACAATGTGATTTTCTGGATTTTTTAGATTCTGTTGGTCACAGTTGAGGTGAAAATCTCTCCATTTTTTATAAGTGGGAAAACTTGACAAATCGGCACTGAATCAAATACTTATTTGTTAGCAGAGTGATTAATTTTTTAAAGGTGACTGTGTACTGTTTATCATATGTATTGTCAATTTCTGAATTCAATCTTTTGATTAGTCTTTAATAGTTCACCATGTTAAGCTTGACATCAAACAGCAAATACAATGTGATGAAAATTAGGAAATATAAGTGTATATACTAGATGTACTTACAGCAGTTGTTTTAACCTTCATTTGAGAACAATATGAACATATCAAAAGTCGTTTAATTTTGTGTCATTTAGATACACACTCAAGTTAGCCAGACATCAGTGGCATGACAAAATAAGAGTAATAATAACAAACAAAACCAACAATAGTAAGTTTAAAATGAGAGATTTATACATTTTATTAATAGGTTTGGTCATTTATAATAAAACCTCAGAAGGTATTCTGTGCAATAGTTTTTCTATATTTTTGATATACAACAGTAATTTGGAATATTAACCCAAGTACTTAATAAGAGTCAGGGTGAAAAAAAAAAAACTTCAAGCATTGTAGATGTTTATAAACCTACAATGAGAAAAGAGAAAAATAGCACTTCACTTTCCTTATTCATATATGATGTGGTATCAAAAAGTTTTTAAACTAGTTTTGTAATCCACCAACAGATGGCAGCACAAGGCAGCACAAGACAGTAATAACGAGCACTGACCTTCATAAGTCAGTAACCAAAAGACATTGTCCAGTGTGCAACTGGTGCTATTCCTACCATGTTCATCATGGACAGCAATTTAGAACAAAGAGTGAAAGTGAAACTGGGCAAATCTGCCAAAGAAAAATTTGACATGATTTGGCAAGTTTATCCTGGAAAAGTACATGCTAAAAACAGATTTTCAGAGTTGTTGGCAACGATAAACTAGACATCTAGAATCTTACTCTATCAAGGGATCAATACTGCTTTTTGGAATGAGGCAGCAGTTCTTGAGAACCTGCTAAAAGCTCTTTATGAAGCTTCTAGAGAGCTTTCCTCTCCTTCCCAGCTTCCTTCCTTTGGGCATGCATCTCTGCTTAAGACAACAATTTCCCCATTATTCTAATCCACAACACCTGGTCCTGTGACTTTAGTTCTTACAACATTTCATTATCTTTTAAAATTTCAGTTTTTCCAGCGTTTTCTTTCCTCAACATATTCTCCAGAGTTTGCTTTCCTATTGTCACTAGGTCATAACCGAGATAACAAACATCATAGACTAAAATGCTGTGGGTAACCACAAGCCAGATGCTTTACGGATTCTTCGGAGTGCTGCTTAGGGCATCATTAGACGTCACTGTGTGTGACTTGTGTGTATAATTACAAAAGTAAATATCATTATAAAATAATATATTTATTAAAATACTTCTTCATGTACTGCACCATTACATGCAGACTTGGGCTACATTAACACTGCATATAAAAATTTCCTGAATCCAGTTTGGTTTATTCATTTATTTATTATTTATTTTATTTTATTTTTTAATAGGGCTCAGATCTTATTTATTCATTCTAGAGTAAACAGCACAAATCAGCTGTATCTAATCTTTTAAATTTAGATTTAGGCCAATTGCATATGTTTTTCCTTTAACAGACACCTGATCTGTGTTTGTACAATTTCTACACTAGGACACTAGGATGCTAAATGATCTGGAGAGATTCTGTAGAATGTTCTCACATGCCCTGCCACGCTGTATTCTACTTCAGGTAGAATGGTGGATTTTTCTAAACCTTTTTTTTTTTCTAATTGTTCAAGAGATGAAAAAATCATGGAGAGCACTGTTCATCAGATTTATTGAAAAAATTACAAAAATACTTTAAGATTTTGAAAGTAGGTGCATTTGGTAACAGTACCCACAACTCTCAAAAAAAAAAAAAAAAAAAAAGGAATTAAGTTGTCCCTGGGTTTGTTGGGGAAACAAAACTGTGACAGTGAGCTTCAGATTCAGCTTGTTTGGGTGGGTTAACAGTTATACCGTGAGGCTTACAGTTTGTTAGTTAAGGTATTAACTCTACATGCTGTTAGATTGGGTCTGATTGGTTAGGGGCTACATTTACAGTCTATATTCTGATAGATGCATTCAGGTAAAGTGTCTTTTTCTTTTGCTTTGACATAAAGTGCATTTTGATCCCTTTCATCAACTCCACTCATCTGCAATGTAAAAAAAATAGATATTGAAATGTTTGAAATTGAAGTGTTTGTGAAAGTAATACCTGAACAACTCATTATCACATACCTCTCTGAGTCGTGTCACTGTTGCAAAGCCTGCAGAGAGATGAGATTTTCAGAGATCAGATTTTCTACTGTATAAATTATGTACACAGGGCAAAGTCCAAGTATTGGGACAGTGACACGTTTTTATATGTTTGCTTGTGTGCTTTTATGTATTGCTGGATCTGAAATGAAGCACTGAGATTATAACAAATACTTTCAAGTTTCAATTAAAAGCACAATTTTATATTCATAGGTGTGTACAATTGTTCCATAGGAACTTCTAAACTCTAAAAGCAAATCAGCATTGCTTCATGTATTCATTACATCATCATAATAAATATATAGAAACAAATAGTTAAAAGGGTTTTTACAGTACCTTGGCATTTTATTTTGCAGGAAATTGCTATAATCACAGCAACTGCAAATAACATTGCACTTGTAAGGAGTATGATGTAGCCAGGTGTACCAGGAATATCTGTACAGGACATTAATGTTTAACACAAACATAGTGGTTTAAAAAAAATAAATACTGTAACCAGAAATTCCTGTGTGTTGTGAGAAGATGTTTTCTCATTTGATCTAGGTCAAATGAGATGGGACAACTGATGACCTAGACTTTTATTTTCTATATTTTATTTATGTTATTATATGACAAAATAAAAGTTGAATGCTTTTAAAATTAAGCTATCAAAGTAACTTGAAAAGTAACCCTGTGGTTATGAAGTGAGAACTGCTATGCAAAATGTCTATTTCCTATTGATGTGAAGTTGTGAACATCGGCCATCGTTTCAAAGCGAGTGGGTTAAAAAATGATGAGGTGTGATGATGTTTAAACAGTGATGGTATCCTACAGGTTCATTGAAAGACATAATGATTATAGACAAAAAGTTTTTGTTGCTATCAGCTGAGTCTGTTATCTCTTGTTCAGTAGTATCTATAATTAAACTCCTTTATAGTGTGGTTGGAGAGTTTACATAATGAGTTGAGGGAGCGATGTTCTGCAGGGAACTTAATTTAACCCTTAGGAGTCTGAGGGTGTTTTGGGGCCCTGAAGAAGTTTTGACATGTCTTGCCATTTGTATATTTTTCAGTTACTTATAAACATATAAATGTCTAAAGGCTAACTACACTGGATTCAGCACAAACTGGGCTACAGTAATATGTGAGCAGCATGTATGTACAAATTTGTACTTTGGAGAAAAAAAAACAGTTATGCATGATTATTGAAAACAACAAAAAATATATTTCACTGAAATAAGTTGACAAAACACATTCATAACATTTATTTACAAGACTTTTGTTACCTGGATCTTGTAGTCTAGAGTTTTTACTTCAAAATGATGTGATAATCATCTTGATCACTCATTCACAGAAAACAATATATTCATTTACATTTTCACCAGAGAAGACAAAGACCCGAATAATGAGCTGCATAAATACCCCTTTCAGTCAGGTCCGTGACAGAGGGAAGTGCTACAAGAAAATAATTTGAGGACAAAAACATATTTCTTTGTTTGTAGTTTATGGATTAGCTGAAAAAAAAAAACAGAAATATAATAAAGAAGAGTTCAGGCATAAAATTCATACCTGTTGTTGGATGTGTGCTCTCGGCATACATTGACGAAGTCACAATGTGTGTTGAAGGGGTATGTGTGGACTGAGAGACAGTACTGAGAACAGGATCATCTGAGAGAAAAGAAACAAGATCAAACTACAATCCTGGTTCTAATTTACACAGAGTTCACTGTCTTGCTAAGTTCCCAGACTCTGTACTCTATTGAGTCTCATTGATCTGTTTTTCATTGTATATTTATAACTTAAGTTAAGCCTTTATTTGGCACATTTATATTACTGCACAGTCAAAGGGCATATTTCCGCTTTGGGGGCTGGGACACAGTTCAGGGTAGCCTCTAACACAGTGGAGGGTTAAGCTCCTTGCTCAAGGGCCCACAGTGTGAACCTGCGGCTTGTACCGCTGACCTTCTGATGAGCGCCCCATTGATCTGTTTTATAACATTAAAACCTAATTATACATTTAAGTTAAGTATTCATTTGGACACATTACGTTACATTTAGGCGTTTGGCAGACACTCTTATCCAGAGCGACTTACAAAAGTGCTTTAAAGTTTTCATCATTGGAAATATACTTACATTTGGTTACTAGTTTACCTACTAAGCCTATGAAAGATTTTCACCATATTCACATTTTATTTTCCCATGTAATTTGCATACTGAATTTTGTTTAGCAATAATCAGAAATAATTTTCCACACATGTTCTCAAACCTCACAGAAAGTTGAAAAGACCAGAGTTACTAATGACAAACAGATTGCAGCCTACATCAGTTGCACTAAATCTTCAAATAATCCATCCCAGTCAACGCAGTACTGTATGTTGTCTAATATGCTGACGTGCTAACAGCTTCTACTAATGAGGTGCTATTACTTTTTTCTAATAACATGGACAGTTTAGTCTCATTTCCTCCCCATTTACAGATTTTGGAATCATTCATAATAAGGTCATTATTATATTCACAAAATCATATTTAAATTGGTGTATAAGTGATAAATAAGGTCCAGTTTACACTGTATCAAGTTCTTTAATAATCTGCCTCAGTTTAACAATTTGTTCATTATCAATAAATTAATGTGTTAATCTGACAACTCACCCACTTTAACCAGCAGGCGAATTTCTGTGTAAATATCACGCCATGTTCCCTCTATCGCACACCAGTAAGTTCCTTCATCCTCTGGTCTCAGATCAGTGATGGTGACGGTGAAGACTTTGGCTGTTGTGTCGTCATACAGAGAGAATCTGGAGTCTTTAGCAGGAGATTTAGAATCAACAGGAATGTCTTTTATGCGCACAACAGAACATCCTCCTCTGCAGAGATACTTTGTGCTCTTTTCATATCCAGATGTGTAGGAACAGTTAATCTGAACTGATCGTCCTCTGTATCCAGTTACTGTAGTTACAGCATCAGTACCAGCTGGAGAATAAGATACAGTGGAATGAAATATGATCCAAGACTATGGTCTAACATACATCATTGTGTACTTTAATGTGATCCACTATAACCAATACACATATTTAAAATAACAAAAAACTCAAAGGCATAAACTCTTCTTACACTTACCTATGATCAGGCAGGTTAGGATAAAGTGAATTTTCATTCTTAATCCAGCCTCAGAACCTCCACTTTAAGAAATAATATTAATGTTCTACTAGCGATTTTTCACTTCCTTACTGTTTCTGTCTCTGTCACTGTGTAGTTTCTATCTGTGGCTTAATAGGAATGTCACTTCAGCTTTTACCTAGAAGTCAGTGACAGTAAACAAGTCAGGAAGTTAATGTGTGAAATGCTGAGCATGCCTACAGGACAGAATATAAGCTGTGATGTCACTTAATTTTTTTAAACTACATGCTGTGGTTACATGGTTTATAATACAGATTCCCCAATAAAGTTTTAAAAAACATTTATATTACTGGTAATAGCCCCTTTTAGTTGCTGCAAGAGCAGAGCTCAGTGTTCAGACAAGCTGCTTGAAATTGCTCTGACTACGCCATGGTCCGGCAGATTCCTGCATATTGTAGAACTTTAAGTTGTCTCAACCTGTGTTTAAACAACGAAAGATGTAGAATGACCACAAATCAGTTTCAGTGAGATCCTCTGTATGCCAACATGTACCAGAGTTTCAAAAATGACAAACCCTGTATTCAAGTGTGAGAATAAGGACAGTTTTAAAGAGTATAAATATAAGTTTAGCAAGGTGCTGTAAATGTCTATATGTCTAGATTATTTTGCCTCTGTTTGAAAAGACCTCAGACAAATCCCAGTCACAAATCTTTAAATTCTCGCACCTGAAATCACCCTGAGGTGCATGGCATCTTGGGAAGCTACTTCCTAGGTTCAAGTTTCTGCCCTGGATTGAGTACGCCCACAACGCCCAACCCTCATAATTGACTGGTCTGTCGCCTTTCCAATATGGTGTTGGGATACCAACCACCTTTGATCCTGACCCTGGAAAAGTAGGTAGAAGTTTCATCCCAGAGGACCTAGTTGAAAGGATGAAAAACATTGCTATGATCTGTCAAGGAATATAAGAAACAGGCGCATCATAGGTGCTCTCAGGTGTCTAGGGTGGGCCAGAGAGTAAAGCTCACAGCCAAAGACATCCCACTGAGAATCTTGAGTGAGGCAGACTACAGGAAATTATTTTTTTGCTATCGTAGCAATGTCTTTCATCCTTGCAACTAGGTCCCAACTAGGGCAGAAACTTGAATCTAGGATGTAGCGTCCCAAGATGCCATGCACCTCAGGGTGATTTCAGGTGCCTGATTCTTCCCTAGTCTGGGCATTGGACTTGGGGTGGGACCAAACGACAAACTGAGATTATAACTACTATTAGCCTAGAGTACGTCTGTATGTATACTTAACCTACTCACTCACGTAGTGCAGAGAAATTTCCAGTGTTAAGGGGCGATTTATACACCATACTTAAATTTACCCATAAAACATGTGATGGTACATGATGGTACAACATTTGACACATAGCCCACTTTTACCCCCATATACAGACTCACACATCTGTGCTACTCTTCTGTACAGCTGAAGACATAGGTCTTGCATTTCCATTTTTTTGCTGCTTATAAGAAGGAAAATACACATTACATATAGTCTAAAGCAGCTATGTGAAATTGTATCTTTGTAATATTGAATTAATTTTGCCAGTATTCTCAAGTAGAAAATTTATCTATAAAGAAACATTGACATACTGTCATACAGAAATTTGTTGGATGTATTTATTTCACATTGTATAACTTTCATTGGACATATTTATAATTAAATAAATTAATGAATGAGTGAAGACCATCACCCATGAGTTACCATAGATTTCCTGTCAGCTTGAATCACTGTAGCAAAGAAAGGGAGACAGACAGTATTGATAGAGTTTAAGGGCAAGGAATTGCAAAGTGAGGTTCATTTTAGATTTATTTCATATAATAGGCTCAATCTGTTAAGGTTGTGGGTTACTGGGTTCAATTTCCAGCACTGGCAAGTTGCCACTGTTGAGCCTTTAAGCAAGGCCCTTAACTCTCTCTGCTCCAGTGGTGCTGAAGCTGCCCTTAGCTCTCTAACTGGGATATGTGAAAAAGAAATATTTCACTATGCTGTACATGTCACAGGTAATTGATTAATAATTATTAGAATGATAAGGAGGAAAGAAGGTGTTGTGTGGTAAAGAACATGAAGAACCCGAGTCCAAGATGCTGTGAATATGGTACTGTAGAACATAATATAAAATGTATTTTTTCGTTGTATTTTTTGTTTATTTTTCTAGCTGAATTTTTATTTTTTTTTTTTTATTTTACCCATGTCCCTTTAGAGTCTCAATAATAAAAAAATAAAATAAATGATATAGATATAGATGATATAGAATAGATATTCTGAAATTTAATTTCAAATTAATCTTATTACTGTAAGTTGAGAAATGCATGTTGGTCAAACTTTAGAAGCATGTGGGGCATGACAAACTCTCACTCACACACACACACACACACACACACACACACACACACACACACACACACACACACACACACACACACCATCAAAGAAAATAAATTTAAATAAAGAAAACACACCTCAAAAGACTTATAATTTTAATCATATGTCTAAATATTTGATTGTTAAAAATAAAATCTTGGAATGCATCTATAATAAAAGTGTTTCATTATAATGCAAAATGTTAATAATAACTGTGTGATTCTGAAGAAACTTTACAGTAACATTAACCCATGTATTTAAGAAGAGAGAGAGGGTGAGGGGGATAAAAATGTTGACAGATTGTAGATGCTTATTAAAAAAAAAAGAAAGAAAACATCAGTCTTCATTCATATAAATTGCTTATTGAAATATTATTCAAGGTCAGAGTATGGTAGACTGAATCTGATTGGTCATTAGTTAAAGTCAGAGTGTAGTAGACTGAATCTGATTGGTTTGTGGCTGGGTCAAGACTTTGATAGACAGATTCGGCTAAATTGTCATTTACTGATTGGAGATGAAGCAAATGTAGGGCATTTTCACCATTTCCATTTGTCTGAAATGGAAAAAAAAATCATTAAATATTTGAAAGTAAAGTGTTTTTGTAAGTAATACCTGAATAAATCAGCGGTGTGTACCTCTCTGGGAGATTGTGTGACTGTTTCAGAGCCTACAGATGGATGAGAAGAGCAACACATTTTTATTTCGTATTAATTATATATACAGGTGCAGTAAAAACTCTGGATATTTGGATTTTGGAGTTTTATGCACAGTACTTCAGCATTCTGGGTGTAAAATGAGACACAGATTATAAAGGTGACTGACATATTTAATGTGTGCATTTAGTTACAGTATATTAAGTGAAAACTTAATTATTACATTTACAGTAGAACCTTGGATTACAAACATAATTCGTTCCGGAAGTATTTCAAAACAATTGTACACCAAATCATATTTTCCCAAAAGAAATAATGAAAACTCAAAATATTTGTTCCACAGCCCAAAAAAAATAAATACATAGAAGTAATTAATACAAAATATGAAGTAAATATAAAACAAATAAACCTGCACTTTATCTAATGTTTTTTTTTTCAAGTAAAAATAAATCCAGACAAATAAGTGTTTCTGTTTGTGCGCGCAGACGCTGTGTGTGTGTGTGTGTGTGTGTGTGTGTGTGTGTGTGTGTGTGTGTGTGTGTGTGAAGCTAAAGTAAGAGAGGAGGAACGAGCCCCTCCCCTCTCCCTATTTGTGTCTTACACCTTAACCCTTCCTCCTCTCTTATTTGAGTTTCACACACAACGGAAACACTGTTTTATTGGGAAAATAAACAAGAAATGTCTCTAATGACACTTGACTGAGCACAGACTAAGGGAATCACTGCTGTGATGTGTTATAATAAACAGTACACGCGCGCTGTACACACACATAGAAACACAAAATAAAAGATGTTTTACGTGCACACATGTGGTCACAGTGGTATATTTAAAAGTACAGGCGTGCACGGATGTTGATTTTACCAGTGAGAGACGAGCACTAAGACCCAGCAGGGGAGATGGTTACCCACAATTCCACAGCGCAAAAGAGAGAAAAAAACATTGTCTCAGTTGAGATCACAAAACAAGAAGCACATTTGTGATACATGATATTCGGTACTCGTAAACCAAGACTTGTTAATTTTTCAAGTCAAAATTGATTAAAAATCTTTGCTCGTCTTGAGGAACACTCGCAAACTGTGTTACTCACAATCCGAGGTTCCACTGTAGAATGGATCCATGATTTCATGTTCATGAAAATTCTAGCCTGACCATCAGAATTATGGAACATAAATCGAGAATCAGAACAGGCAACATCTTCTAATGTCCAATTTTAGTGAGCTCATGCGAATTGTAATTTCTGGTTCCATATAGTTATAGTACTATATAGTATAGTAGTATAAAAGACGCTGACATGTTAAATGTACTGCAATAATCCTTCATTAAGTTATAAAATCATCAAAAGCCCACTGTGAGACATGGCCCCATTAGCTGATGGAGTAACTGATACCCCAGACTCTAGTGTATCTGACATCCAGTCCAGCAGTCATTGTGTGTATAATTAACAAAAGATCCAAAGCTGAGTTACTGTTGTCTTCTAAATTTGGGTAGAACGTATATTAGTAACAGTTAAGCAAGTTATCACAGGGTTTATGAAAAAGAAAATTTTACCTTGACGTTTTATTGTGCAGTAGACAGCTAGAATCACAGCAACAGCTAACAACACTGCACCTGTACTAATCATGAGATAGTGAGCTAAACCTGGAAAAGTTGTACAGGAAATAAACAGCATTGTAAGTCTTTAAATCACATGAAATGAATAGATTATCTAATTTCACAAGATATGAGATGAGATAAGATATGAGACAAAATAAGACGACCAAGGCCAGTATTTATTTATCGTCTCAGAATCAATCCAACGAATCAGGCTAAAATTTAATTTAGGACTGAAAATATTGCTAGCATAAAATTTTTTTCTGAAGCGTCCTACTCTTACTTTCACTGCACCAAGTAGGACTGCACCAAGACAAGCGCCAAAAAGTAGGCTGTGCAGTTTAATGTAGGTTTAAACGGTGGAAAAGCAAAATGGTAAAATCAGCGGCAATTGTGTGAAAGCTTTATGCACCCAGACAAAACTTATAAATGCATGACTGGATGAGGTTATTCTAATCAGACTGCTCCGCTCACAACTGTTTGAAGCCCCTATGGCAGAGCTGTGTAGGACTGTCATAATCTATTGACTTAGAAAAGAAAATGGAGAGAGGATGAGACCATTTTTGCTGGCAGAGGAGTTAGTCAAATATAAAGAAATATATCATATTGTCATCTCTGGGAGTGTTTCCTTGCCACCATCGACCTCAGGTTGCTCATTAGGGACAAACTTTCTTTCCCTTTTTTATTTTTTTATTTATTAATTTTTTTTTTTAATTTTGTTAAGTTTATTTACAATGATGACCATGGTCATGATTATGATCCTCAATATATGCCTCCTCGTCACTGCTAAGGCTGATTATTATTATTATTATTATTATTATTTTTTGTGTACCATGAATGATGCCCAGAACTCCATGAATGCCAGCTCTCCTGCATTTTTATCAGAATAGGAATGATTTTCTATTTTAAAAATGTTGATAAATTGCTCCTACTCTCACTCCTAAAAGTAGGCCTTAGGGGCTTGAGTGCATTTAGGAGGGATTTCCTATTTTGAGATGCTTAGTAAATACAGGTCCCAAAATGAGATGAGATTATATAAGATGAGATGAGAAAAAAAATAAGATGATGAGATAAGATGATGTACAGTGCCATGAAAAAGTATTTACCCCCTTCCTTTTTTTTTTATCAAATTTCAATATTACATAAAAATAACCCAATTAAGTACAAAATGCAGTTTTTTAAAATGATGATTTTATTTATTAAGGGGAGGAAAAGCTGTCCAAACCTACCTGGCCCCATCAACCATCCATCTAGGAACCTTTGTAGTCCAACTAGGGGTCATGGAGGCTTATGGTGACCATTATTTATTCCCTCTTTTACGACCAGTCAACATTTCCACATGCATTCAAACAATACAGGAAATTTAGGAACACCACTTACCCCAATCTGCATATCTTTACACTAAAGGAGGAAACTGGAGTACCCAGAGGAAACCCAATAAGCATGAACATGCAAACTCCATGCAACAGACCCCGATGTGGGAATCACACCCAGACCCTCGAGGTGAAAGGCGACAGTGCTAACCACTAAGCCACCATGACTTGGGCATTTGTGAAAAAGTAATTACCCCCACCCCCAAGCTAAATCATCAATGAACTGTGATTAGCCAGGCTTTTTATTTTTGATAGCTGAGTTACATTTTACTTGCCACTGATTAATACCAGACCTGTTGAGTGAAGAAAGCATTAAAATAGAACCTGTTTCACAAAGTGAAGCATGATAAAAGATCTAAAAAAGCATCACATCATGCCATGATATAAAGTAAATCAAAAACAGGTGAGAAAGTAATTAATATCTATCAGTCTGGAAGGTTACAAAGTCTAAGCTTGTCTAAGGCTTCGGGACTCCATTGAACCACCGTGAATGCCATTATCCACAAATGTCCAAAAATTTATTTTGTTTTTTGTTTGTTTTTAGTCACTAGATTTATAAATATTTGTAAAACACTGCACTCCAAACAAAATTTTTAATGATTTACACCTCTTCAGCCCATGTCATCATTGACCTGTTTTCTCCTTCCTGTTTAGAAGAATTTACATAAAGGTTTGAATAACACATGACAAGTTGTACATACCCAGGTCAGGGAGCGGTGGTTGAATGGTTATCATTATTCCTGTTCAGAGATAGCGGGGGTTTATTAATTAGGGAACTGAAAAAGAAACTACAGAAAACCGAGAACAAAAAACAAACAGAGCTCTGCCATTTCCCCTGTGCATCACTGTGGCTCTGCCGTTTATAACTCCACAGCATAGCCCCTTGCAGATTTGCCCATTCTGATCAGTAAAGTGTGTTCTCTCATGGCTATGCTCCTGACAAGACTGGCAGCATTACAGTACCCCCTCTACAGATGTCTCCCAACGTCCTAGAGTCAATTAATTCGACCCTACAGAACTTTTTAATGAATTTGGGGTCCAGTTTATGCCAAGTCGGGAGCACTCTGTCACCCAGGCTCTTGGCACCAAGCCTGGTGTACCTCCACTCGGCCTCCATGGGGCATTGCTATGCCGTCCCATGCGTGGGTGTACGGGGGGAAAAGGTGTGAGGTGTACTCCAGATTTTACTGGGCCTTGGACATGGGTCTGTGGAGCTCAACAGTCTCTGGCTGGCCTGTCAGGGAGACTAATCAGATAGCAAAAATGAGCAGGTTAACTGGTAAAGTATGTCCAATGCGTGGGACATAAAAAAAACTTTTGCGGAATCTGGTTATAGGAGGATGTGAGAGTGCCTATGACATGCATTGGAAGAACTTTGTGCTCTGAGATAGTGTGGGTTTATTCATTAGGGAACTGAAATGAAACTAAAAAAAATTGGAAACAAAAACAAATAGAGCTGTGCCACCTCATTGAGACCTGACAGGGCTCTGAAAAAAAAAAAAAAAAAAAAAAAAAACCTTGTCTTCACTAGACGAGTGAACACTTTCAGAGGGCTTATGTCTTATTTACATATGTGTTAGACTGAAAGTGCACGATTGTTTTTTCTCTCAGTAATGCCAGTTTGTAACATAGACTTTGGCTAGGTCTTTGCCCTAGTCTTGTCTTTGTGCTTGATACACGATTTGTCTTGGAAGGCCCTAATACCAGACCAAGTGCTACCTAATTTTTATATGATGCACAGGTATTTGGTGGCCTTAAATAAACAAGCTGCCAGGTGTAGCACATTCATGCTGCTTGTGTCTGTGGCGGCACCGCCTAGCAACTACACATCTATGTGACCTTGGCTCTGCCTGTTCAGAACTCCACAATGTAACCACCTGTGGATCTACCCATGCAAGATTGTCATCGTTAAAAATTGTTTAAATTCCAGACAGTTCATAATATCTTGATTAAAAATCAATGACCTCAAGCCTCATTTATAAGTATCTGACATCACAAATTTGATAAACGAGGTCTATTCTGCATTGTACATAATGTTTTAATGATCTGTTTCAATCACAATGTGTTCATAATCACTGAATTGGTGTTTTTTGAATTGAATATTTTACTTTGTGTAACACTCACCCATTTTAACCAGAAGTAGAATCTCTGTGTAAATATCTTTCCCATTGCGCTCTATTGCACACCAGTAAGTTCCTTCATCTTCTGGTCTCAGATCAGTGATGGTGACGGTGAAGACTTTGGCTGTTGTGTCGTCATACAGAGAGAATCTGGAGTCTTTAGCAGGAGATCCAGACTGAACAGGAATGTCTCTATACCCCACATAGGGACATTCACCTCTGCAGAAATACTTGTTCTTCTCTTCGTAGGATTTGTAGGAGCATTTAATCTGAACTGATCGTCCTCTGTATCCAGTTACTGTAGTTACAGCATCAGTACCAGCTGGAGAATAATATACAGTGGAGTGAAATATGATCCATTGTGTAACATATAATGTAAGATTAAAATGATTCTCAGGATCAGGGCATATTAAAGTGTAAATATTGTGACCCGTGTAAGAGAAGAGCCAGCTCTGAACGAACATCACTACTTTAAACACTGGAACCTCTCTATAAAAGTTCTGCACTAAATGTCCATCAGGGAAAAGCTTTAATGTGACACTGATATTGAAGTGTTTGTACTTACCTAGAATCAGGCAGAAGGTGAAGATGAGGACCAGCTCCATTCTAAGTTCAGACTGGGAAATATTGGAAAATAATCATAAAAAAATAAAAATTTCTAATAGTTATCATAGACACCTTCAGTGTCTATTTGTGTGGGGTTAATAAAAAGTAGCATCATGTCCATTTCCATTTTTAAATTAGTGACAGAAACCAACTCAGGAAATGTGTGGGAAGTGTTGAGCAAAGCTGATGTAAAAACATGTTCAAATTAGGAAGATAGTTCTGGTGAGAATCATATTAACAGTGGATTTGTCTATTGCACTGTAAACTGCAAGGCACATTTTTACGCTCTAAGTTACAGTAAACAAAACACTTATATGTTTCAGCTTAGCGAGAAACATTTCCATCATGACTGCCTCCCTGACATAGATACATCACTATAATATAGTTTTTTTTTCTGATTATCTAATAATGCTCTATAGGTATAAAAGCTATGTGATGGTGATGTGCCACTCCCACCTTGTAAATGTGTCAATAATTGTATCAGTAAACATGTCAATTAGTATTACTTTTGTGCAAGTCATGTGCCTGAGTAATGTGGTTATAACATTAATTTACAGTATGTTTTATTGGAACTTTATTTCTTAACTTAGTGAAGTGCTATGAATCCTTGTTAGTTTTTTTTTCACACCTTATTACTTAAATATTACTAGATTCCATAGATCATATTTCAGTCATATTTATGCAGTTAATAGATCAGGCAGACGCATATCAATAAGGGTTAATGCTTCTGCATGTTTTCTCTATAATAAATCTCACTATGCGGCATGCACACGGGGCAATGGTACGAGCCCCAGGGACTTCAAGGAGACGAGTGTAAGGTGCCTTTGATCTCCGCAGCATGGACAGCTGCGAGCTCACTGCCGGAGCTCCTGCGGCTCTTTGACTCTCACATGGAGTTGGATTCTCATGACCCTTCCGCCGAGGAGGAAAAGGCCGCAAGGCGGTACATGTCACTGCCCCTGTTCCCAGCCCGCCACTCTGCCACTCTGCCCACCAGACCTGCACGTGCACATCACATCATTCCTTCCCTTTCTTTCCACTCTCCCTCCTGTAACCTTTTCCTTCCCTATTTATTCCCCATAAGACTTTCTGTGCACAAAGGGTCGAACCTGTTACACTCTGACGAAGTGTTGATTGTAGAAAGACTTTAACATTCATGTAGATGATGCAGATAAAATAGGTATTCATGGACCAGTATTTGGTGAAAAGATACTCAAGAACTGAGTAACAGTTTAATTGTAATGTCCGATTTATTTTAGTTTAGAAATTATGTAAGCAGCCAGACCTATGGTGGGATGTGTCCTCTCAGCATGCATAGAGGAACTCACAATATGTGCTGAAGTGGTGTGTGTGTGTGTGTGTGTGTGTGTGTGTGTGTGTGTGTGTGTGTGTGTGTGTGTGTGTGTGTGTGTGTGTGTGTGTGTGTGTGTGTGTGTGTGTGTGTGGACTGAGAGAAAGTACTGATCAGAGGAATGTCTAAGAAGAAGGAAACAGCATCAAACTGCAGTACAGGTTCTTATTTACTCACAGTTTACATTCTTCGTAGATTGAATGCCTGTCAATTGAGCAGCATTAATCAGTCTTTCATTACATTTGTACATAATTGTTTTGGTGGCAAAGCTGAACTATAAATTCTCATTGATGCCCACAAACCAGATACAATTTACCAAATGTAGTCACTGTCAGAATCTGTATTAACTACTGAACACACACAAAGCTGAAAAGGCCAAAATAACAAATTACAAACAGAAAGAGTGCAGCTCTTGTAGATTACACTAAATCCTCCAGCAATGTGCAACCTACTGACATGTTACTGATCTTAATTAATGAGGTGACATTGCTTTGTTTTTAACAACATGAAGTCATATTCATCTTAATTTAGCTTTGAGATCATTCATATTGTCATTATTATAAAGTGACAAGTTGAATGTTAATTAAATTGGTGTGTAAATGATAAATGAAACCCAGTTTATACCCTGTCCTCTCTATCCCACACCAGTGCTTTTATCCTCTGGTCTCAAATCAGTGATGTTGGCAGGGAAGATTTTGGCTGTTGTGTCATCATACAGAGCGAATCTGGAGTCTTGAGAATGAATTACATAATAACATTACTTACGTACAAGGCTCTAAACGGTTTAGCTCCCACATACCTAACCAGTCTTCTGATACGTTACAATCCACCACGTTCCTTAAGATCACAAAACTCCGGACTTCTGGTAGTTCCCAGAATATCAAAGTCTACAAAAGGAGGCGGGGCTTTTTCATATTTAGCTCCAAAGCTTTGGAATAGCTTTCCAGACAGTGTTCGTGGCTCAGACACAGTTTCCCAATTTAAAAGTAGACTCAAGACGCATCTCTTTAATCTGTCATACACATAATTTATTTCTTTACCTCATACTCCAGTACATCTATCCTGAATGGCAGCTACGCTAATTCTTTTTACCTGCTCTTTATTTTTCCACCCATCGCGAGGCATCTGGAGATTGTGCCAGCTTCAGTAGACTGAGGCCGACCCTGCGAGGATCCTGAGGCATCCAGAGAAGGACCTGCTCCAGCTGGATTCCTCTTCATGTTGGTTTGGATCTACACATGCTGCTCCTGAGCTCCCAGTGATCCAGAGCCCATCTGCCCTCTGCACCTGCTGACTCGTCCCTGAGCTGAACTGGACTTCATGTTAATTTAAATAACTTCTGTTATATCGAACTTTCAGCTGCATAACACACATGATGTTATATAATTTTTGTTATCTGTTATCACCCAGATGAGGATGGGTTCCCTGTTGAGTCTGGTTCCTCTCAAGGTTTCTTCCTATTGCCATCTCAGGGAGTTTTTCCTTGCCACTGACGCTGTCACCCTCGGCTCGCTCATCAGGGACAATCTCATTATCTAGACACATTTTTTTCACACATACACACTTCCATAAATTTTCTTTTCATTTTCTTTTCATTTCTGTGAAGCTGCTTTGAGACAATGACCATTGTTAAAAGCGCTATAGAAATAAAATTGAACTGAAATTGAATTGATTTGAATTGAGCAGGAGATCCAGACTGTACAGGAATGTCGCTATGCCCCATATAGGGAAATTTACCTCTACAGAGACACTTCTTGTTCTTTTCATATCATGATGCATAGGAGAATTTCATTTCATCTGATCATCCTCTGTATCCAGTTACTGTAGTTATAGCACTAGTTCCAGATGGATAATAATATACAGTGGAATGGAATATGATCAAGGAACATGGTGTAACATATATACTAAGTCACATTATACTCAAAAATACTTGAGGCTGTAACTTGTGCCAAATGTTTCTCATTTTTCGATCTGAGAGTTCGTCAGGTGCATTTTGGTAAATTCCAGGGACCTGACATGTGCCTTTTACTGAGGGATGATTCCCATCTGGCCCCTCTACCATACAGACCTGATTGGTGGATTGTTGCAGAGATGGTTGTCCTGGAAGGTTCTCCTCTCTCCACAGAGAAATGCTGAAGCTCTTTCATACTGACCATTGGGTTCTTGTTCACCTAACTGACCCCTCAGTTGGCCCACACTTGGTTCAATTCTGTCTGAGAGGTCTACAGACAATTCCCTGGACTGTATGGCTTGGTTTGTGCTTTGACATGCACTGTTAATTGTGGGACCTTAAAATTTTGACATGACATGGACATGATTTCAAAAAACACATGCGTCATGTCATGTCAAAATTTTGAGTGTCATGGCAAAGGCTGTACATGCTGGTACTGTACTTATGAAGTAGACTTTTGCCTTTGTCTTTGGTTCTTGAACTTTGTCTTTGACTTTGTCTTTGGCTTGGCCCTGATTTCTTAACCTAACAGTGGACCTTAACCTAAGAGTGCAGAGTATTTACATGTGGCTCTGCCCCTTGCTAGATTTGTGTCGTTACAAACCAAGTCATGAACCTTACTGGCCTGTTTGCACAATCCGGGAGACATACTCTTTGGCAAATATACTTCACTCTTAATCAGTGTAAGCTTCCTATTTGTTGTTCTCTTCCTTCCACATATTCCAGGACAGCAGATTAGAATTTGTATCATGTTGTCCAGGTAGGACTTGGTAATGCAATGTAAAATCATAAATAGATAAAGCAGCAAGCCACCAGTGTTTGATAACTATACATTTATGAGCACTTATGTACAGATGTGTGTCGAGCGGTTTTCTAGTTTTGTCGCCGCACCTCACGGCGACGGTATGCAGTTGCTGGCTTTTACCACTGAGTGGCGCTATATAACTATAGACTGACGCGTCAGACCTTAGTTCATTCTCTCAAGGATTAATGAGCCGCAGCTCCTTTTAGAGCTGCATGTAGTAGTGGATAAAGTCCAGTGTAACATTGTACTTAAACGAATTCATAATCACAATACTAAAATTACAGTACAAATGCAGAATAAAATTTTATTAGTATCGAATTTAAGGAAAGTAAATGTTAACACAGTGAGGCTTTAGATTTTGTCATGTGTAATTAGAAAGCCTACGCGTGTACACTGTAAACCCTAATGCTTAAAGTAATTAAACACATTGAGTAATGCCTATTTAATTGAGTACTGCCTGTAAAGCCTATAGAGCACTCGTGGTGCAGTGGTAAGTGTCTCGCCTGGCAAACTCAAAAATTGATAGTTCTGTTTACTAATAGATTTTACATTGGTGGAAGTTTTACTTAAGGTATTGTTACTTACGTCCTCAAAATTATTATTCATTCAATTATTTAGGTTAACATTACTCAATGTGTTTAATTACTTTGAGCATCAAGGTTTACAGTGTAGTGAACTTGTTTTAATGTTCAACTTCAATCTTTTTTTTTACTCATTATTGTACAGTAAATATCAATAGCTCTGATTCAGATTTTTCATGCTTGTTGTATAAAATACACAGATGTGGAAATTACCATTACTGTAGTACTTCTTCAATACAGCATATTGTTTTGACTTTTTTATGACTTAATTATTTTTTGAAAAGCGAGATGATGGAAAATGTCACTTTGCGCCACCTGGCGGTCATTTCACAAATTACTTTGAAATGCAACTGACTTATTTTAGGTGCTGTCGTTTTGTCGCGGCGGTGAGCGCGGCGTTAATAGACATTCCCCTCTTCACACCTCTGTAAATAGATTTTTGTCCTTTCATACAGAAAATTTTGCCCCACACAGGTAATTAATTTAGTGACCAGAACGCCAGTTAATGAATTTAGTTGTTCTGATAGTTTTGACTTACAGCTAACAAATCTGTTATTCTTGGTGTAACATAACACTAAAGATGGCACCGTGAGTTGCTGCTACAATGCGTCTGTGTGCAGTTTTATATTTTAATTTAGTTTTTAATTTTTGTTAATTTTCAGTTTTTTTTTTTAAGTATCAGACTAGTCCTGAACATCAAGGAATTAACTCCCAAGTATCTACTAACCACTTTTCTCTCTCCAACTGTAATTTTATTGGGCAATCTGGTGAAATGTGCCCTTAACTTTCTCTATACAGTGACAAAAGGGAAACATACATGTGTACTAGTGTGAGTCAAAACGTGTTATGAGCTCTTAATACTAAGTGGGATGTTTTTGTCCGATGTGGGTTCATGAAACAATAAACACAAACTTAATGACCAGATAATGTGTGGAATGGACAAATTTGGACTCATTAGTTATTGTTCTTGTCACCCTTAGCAAATATAACTTTACTCATGACCTTGTTAAATACAGAGCTTTTTGTTCACGTCATCCTGTAACATGGTTTTAAGCTTAAACTGAATCAGCCTAAACTTGTGTCTAGAAGATGGAGTACTTACAATCAGTAAAGTAAGTAAATCTTGTGTTAATGTGATTGCGCTTCCTATTGGTTGCACCGGGGGCGCTGTTTCCCACTGTGTTTGAACAGCCTGCAGCAGAGCTACTGTATGGAGAACTGCTGTGGGTGGAGCTATAACATCAATGAACTGGCCGTTTTGTGTCCTTCTGCTGTGTGTGCCGGAATCAAATAAATTGTAACATCAACCAAGTCCCGAGTGTGTGTGTGCTTATGGTGGGTGAAACAAACCGGGTCAGATAGAAAAATCACGAAGGTCTCACAAACAAACACACACACGCACACATATGACACAAATTTCACAATCAAAGTTACACACATTTAATAATTAATAATTTATCATTTTTTTTGTATTTTAGAAATACACGGAAACTGGTGAAGCTAGAAATATAAAAGCTGCAACTAAAATACAGTGCATTAAACAGGGGGAATATTTACCAAGTAATAAATAATTTAAAAAGTGTGTTGTTTTATAGTAAAATACTATGTAACAGGCTGATGATGATTTGAGGTGGTAATCTTAACTTCCGGTCAGGGGGGCATGCCACAGGTGTTTTACTGTTTTATTTCTAATATTCCACATATATTTGACAACTATCATTGTTTAAAATATAAACTAATATTTTATTATTAGTTTCAAAATAAATTCTGTTGCACTATTGTCAGGATTGTTGTTCAGAAAATTAAACAACACATTTGACCAATCACATTTTACAATTAAACAGCACTATATCGGTCATGGGTCTAGCTGGTGGTTCGGCTAGACCGACTGATGGAGTTGCCATGGGCAAAATATGGCAGGCATAAATGCAGAGGGGTGTGCAAACAAAGTGTCTTTATTAACAAACTAAAAACAGAAAAACAAAGGAACCAAAACAACAAACTCAAACTAGGGCTCTTTAAACAGACATAGGGACTGCGGACTGACACAGGGAAAGCAGGAGCTGGAAAACGGAAACATAGGGGACTGGGGATGAGGAAACATGGAGCTGGAGCCAACTAAAGATACATAGGGGAACTAGCGACTCGAGAGACAGGACAGGGACAGGGGACAGGGCTAGACAGGGGACAGGGCTAGACAGGGGACAGGGCTAGACAGGGGACAGGGCTAGACAGGGGACAGGGCTAGACAGGGGACAAGGCTAGACAGGGGACAAGGCTAGACAGGGGACAAGGCTAGACAGGGGACAAGGCTAGACAGGGGACAGGACCAGGGGCAACAGAGACTAGAGACCAGATGGGTTAGTGAGGTTAGTAACTACACTGAATACTGAGATGCTGAATGCTGACCTAACCGGGTTAGTCGCTAATGGAGTTAGTGGCTAACCAGGTTAGTACTGACCTAATAAGGAAACAGAACACAAGAAGGAAAGGCACACATGAGGCTATTCCAAGCTAGTGGCTAACCTACTAGCAACCAGAACCACTAGCAGTCAATCCCACTAAAGGCTAGGCTACTGGATGCTAACCCTACTAGGGGCTAACCCTACTAGCAGCCTAGGCCTACTAGCGGCTACCCTCTAGCGGCTAGCCCTCATGTGGCTACACAAACCTAAACAGACAAGGGAAGCAACAAAGAACTAGACAAGAAGACTGACACTGGGGAGACACAGCCTAACTAAACACGAAACAAGGCAGCTCCATGAATCCACTAGAACAAGGAACATACAGAAAACAAAACTAGAGCCCTCTTGGAAACAGTTTAAACAATATACCTAAAACAAAACCCAAACAAAAAGGAATGCCCACATGACAGTATAACAAAAGATACCAACCAACAAACAATGCTCAACCCAGTTTCCCAGAACAAACTGTTATTTATAGAAAATGAGCACCCTCAGTTCAGGTGAGCACTCATCACCTGACTGAGGTGCCTTCTGGGAAACTGAGTCGACCAACAAAAACTACAGACAAACAAACAAAAACAGTGACCTCTAGTGGAGGTTCCTAACAATATCATAATGGACTATAATATAATGGGAGCTAATAAATTACAAATGTAGCAGAATGATTATCATTCTGATGAATGCTAACTAGTTAACAGTAGAATATTCACATGAGTTGTTTTCATGCTTGTAGGTCACTGCTGGAGCTGCACCATCAGAGCTGGTGTCAAAACTCACTGCTGCATACGTTAGTCTTTCACCAGATTCCACAACCGATGGTGGAGCAGCGCTGACTGATGAGGGAATTGTGGGTGACTGAGCTGTGGAGTAGAAGTCCTGATCAGGGGGATCTGATGGATGATCTACTGTTGTATAAACAGCTTCTGGATAATCAAAGAGAACTGTGGGTAATCCAGTGTTGCAATAAATCTCAGAGGGGATTGTGGGAGGTGGAACAGTGGAGTAAATCATATTAGAAAGACTTTTGCTGTCTTTAATCTCATCATAATCATAACCATGGCATGGAACCTGAACACAAAGAGGAAAACAAGTCTTACATATACAGTCTGAACCAGCTATGTGATATTAAATAACTTTTTTTGTTATTGTTCTCAGGTAGATAATTCAGGCAGATAGAAACACTGACATGAGTGAAATTTCATGTGAGAGTAAACAATAAATGTTGCTTATTAATACATTTGCACAGTTATGCTATTTGGCACATTTAATGGATGGTAATAATGTAATAAGTAATTTAATGTGTATCTACATATATTTCTGTGTACATTTCTTATTGCATTACTTTAACAAAACAAGTTATAAGTGATAATTTTAAATACACTTTTGGACATAAAAAAACTTTAAAGAGATTCATGTATGAAACATCTTAGAGCTTGTACTATACCCTGTTTTATCATTGTTGGTATATTGACATACACTCCAGCAACTGACATATACACCAACATCTGTTTGAGGGTGTATCCATTTTTGGACGAGATAGATTTTGAATTTAATATTATCCAGTTGGGTTGGGCTTGTGCCCATAATAGCCTCAGTTTATCATGCTTCATGTACAGGAGGCAAACCCAATATGGTCTTCTTTTGTAGCTCCTTTACCTCAATGTTTGATGGTTATCACATATTGTTTTTTTTTTTTTGTTTGTTTTTTTTCGTCACTTCAGTTGTAAAAGATGAATATATGAGTTGCTATAGATTTCCTGTCAGCTTGAATAAATCTGGCTATTTCCCTCTGAGCTCTACTACAGTACCAACATGGTGTTTCTTTTTCTATGTAAGGAGCAGGCTGACATGTCCCTACTTTGCCACCAGAGGGAGATGGAGAGCTGTCTCTATGTAAGTCTCTTAGTCGTGGCAACTGACCTCACCTGTGACTGGTCTATGTAAGGGCCGTTATATACAAATTACACTGGTAAAATGCATGTTTGTGAGGACAATTTGTGAGGGAAAGAGTAAGTAATTATTTAAAAATAATGAAATTAATAAAAAATAGCCTAGAGCTGTACTCTGGTGCTCTAGTCAAACTTATCTATTGTATTGAGCCTTTGATCACCTTTCTTTTATTATCTATGTTGTGAGCAGTCAGAAGATTCTTTCCAGATTCAGACCTAAGTTTATGCTTTTAGTTTTTCTTTTGTTTATGTTCAGCTTGGATCTTCTGGGATTTGGATTGGGTTTGTTATAGAAGTGAGATACCAGGCTTCATGCTTCTTACTAACTCCGAACTCCTAACTTTCCCTCGTGACACACTGGGAACACACTCACTTTGTAACCCTGGTTGCGGTGCAGGTTTCCTGAGTTTGAGATTCATCCTGTTTCCTTTTAGTTACAGTGGAACCTCGGATTGTGAGTAATGCGGTTTACAAGAAAGACGAGCAAAGATTTTTAATAAATTTTGACTTAGAAAATGAGCAAGTCTTGGTTTACGAGTACCGAGTATCATGTGCTTCTTGTTTTAACGCTGAGCGTCACGTGATCACAACTGAGCCAATGTTTTTTCTCTATCTTGCGCTGTGGAATTGTGGGTAATTGTCTCCCCTTCTGGGTTTTAGTGTGCATCTCTCACTGGTATAATCAAATATCCGTGCATGCGTGTACTGTTTACTATAACACTGTAACCATGCGTGTGAAAAAAAAAATATATATGTATCAGTGGCGGCCGGTCAATACGGGGCGCAGGGGCGACGCCCCCCTTAAAGTTAGGCAGAGAAGAATGCTCCTTTAACATGTAATTATTTAACATAATAATTATTTATTTTAATAATTAAATAAAATCATTTAATCACAATATTCAAATTTATTTCCAATTTTAAAAAATCTAAACTGTATTACGTCCATTTGTGTTCGTGTACGTGGGGCGCTGGACAAACGAGTGTCTATGTAGGCACGTAAACTTTTGAAAAGCATGTGACTTGAGGCTGAGCTCTGATTGGATTTTGTCAAATCATTCTGGGTTGCAGCACTGTGCGCCCCGAACCTTCCCATTTTTGTTCTTAGTGAATCAATATTGTTTTTAAATATTTGGGCTCATGTGATTGGACCATGTGATTCTCAGCGAGTCTTTTCCAGCACTTCTTATGGCAAGCGGAGCTGCTGACTGGATGTGATGTAAGTCAGGACTTTATTTTATACTAGTAGTAATGATGCACAATCACCTGATAAATGCCTATTTACAGGCGAGTATTAAAAGTTGAATATTTATTTTGTTTGCGCCCCCCCCCCCAAAAAAATATATATATATATGCGTGTAAAGCAAAAGCAAGTGTCATTAGAAAGGTTAAAGATCTCTCTCTGTATCAGCCTGGAGCTTGGGAGCACGCGTGTCATTTGACATCGTGCACTTTCAACCCCCCCCCACTTCTCTCGTTGTCTTTGCGCACAAACACACACACACAATCTGCTCTCCACAGAGACACTGCACTGTCACGATATTTAAGGTAAAATGCAGGTTAATTTGTTTCATTTTTACTTTACAGCAGTGATTCCATTAGTCTGTGCTCAGTCGAGTGTCATTAGAGAGATTTCTTTTTTTTTCCCCATGAAAACAGTGTTTCCATTATGTGTGTATAAGGGAGGGGGGGGGGGGGTTAATGTATAAGATGAGGAAAGGGAGAGGGGAGGGGCTAATTCCACACACACACACATACACAGCGCCTGTGCGCAAAAAAAGTAAAGTGCAGGTTAATTTGTTTTATTTTTTATTTATATTTTATATTTATTATTTTTATGTATTTATTTTTTGTGCTGTGGAACAAATAATCTGAGTTTCCATTATTTCTTATGGGAAAATATACATATACAGCATACATTCTACAAATATAAATATATAATTTACGAGTCTTTTGATAAACGAGCCCACAAAACTAATTATGTTCGTAATCCAAGGTTCCACTGTCCTTTATTTTTACAAAGGTCCACAACACCAAGTTTCTGTGATTTGTTAAAATCAAAAATATATTTTGTCAAAAACACAACTCACCACTTGGCGGTTTGACGAGCTTTGTGCAGGTTGGGCTTGAGATGAACCTGAGAATCAGAAGAAGATTATTCAAACATTTTAAGAATGGCACATCATAACATAATGTTTAATATAAAATGTGCTTGGATTTGGTGCCTTTGTTCTTTTTCCTCTGTAGGACAGTGGCAAATAAAAGGGCGAAGAGGAGCAGCACTAGAACCACAGACACAGCCGTGATGATGGTCAACATTTCTGGAAGAGAAAGACATGATTATAATGCATATATAGTAATTATCATAATGCACATAATTTTACCATATTCTGATCATTTAGATATTTTAATTGGAATTGCAAAATTCCACTCTATTCTAGTGCATGTGTGCGCATGCATGCATGCATGCTTTTGTGTGTGTATGTGTGTGTGTGTGTGTGTGTGTGTGTGTGTGTGTGTGTGTGTGCATGCGAGTAACTGAAGTGAAACTGAAAATATAAATGATGGTGGTTGGTTTCATCACCTTCAAATTCATGACCAAAACTAGAACATGTGGTCTTACGCAAACTAAACCTTACATAGTTTCATGCTAAATCATTTTTTTAAGTACTGTGCAGTGTTTCCAATATAGTATATTACTATTATTATTATTATTATTATTTGCTAATTAAGTAGAATATCCTGAACAGATGGCATTTCTGCAGCACTACAGCTCTGTTCTCTTGCACTGCTTTGCACCTCAAGGCTCAGTTTAGCAGTTCACATATGCAACAATGACTGCAACAGTAAATTTAGTATGTTTGATTCACTTCCTGCTAGAGTCAGTTCAGAGTTTCTTTCTGCATTAAAGCCATTGTAGTGTTTGTTTGGAAGTGGTTCTAAAAACTACAAGTCTGTTAAAGTTCTGGAACCAACTGGGACGCATTTATTAAAAATTAAAGTTGACATTAATTACATGAAAACAGCAGTCACATGGGGTATAAACACCAGGGAGGCAGCAGGTCCCGATGGCTTTGCAGGTTGGGTTACATCAAGCCCGCACTGACCAGCTAGCACCAGTGTTGAGTGAGATATTCAATCTCTCCCTGTCACAGTCAGAAATCCTCATGTGCTATAAATAGTCTAGTATCATTTCAAACTCCAAACCTGAGACAAGTTTTTTTTTTCTAGTTAATTGTTACTTCAATGTAAAGTTTATTATACAGTGATTTTTTGTGTATGTGATTAATAAAATGTTAATTGGAATTTAATGCATATCACTAACTTTATGTATAATGAGGCAGAGAACAACACATTCACATTCAAACAGACTAAACACTGTGTGTGTAAAAACCTCAAGATTTGTGGTGCATGTTTTTAAACAACTGAAAGTGGAAAAGTTGAAACCACACCAGCTCAGACAGACCACACTGAGGGAGGTGAAGGTGTACCATGTGGAGATTTAACCTGAATAAATACTACACATGTGGAAGTGCACTAATAGATAGGAAAGGCTGCAGTTTTAAGTTCCACAAGCACATTATAGCTATGGAAATATCTATTCAATATTTTTATATTTATTATTTGGAGAAAAAAATATATATATTTTTATGACCTAGAATACAATACTACAATGGCATGTAGAAATATATCTAGTGTTTTTGGCAGAAATCAAGCAGCATCTGTTTGCTCCCAGTGATGCAGATACTGTATTTTGTGACATCACATGTGATATAGCAGGCGATTAGAAGTTACTCTGATGAAGTGGTTAAAAAGAAAATACAAAAATAATAGTGGATTAAAAATGTAAATCAATATTGAATTGAAACAAATACCCCCCCCCCCCCCCCACTCTGAAAGGCATTTGTTCTGTAGTGGTTTGAACGTGTAGCAGGATGAGCTGGGGCCTCATCAGTTGGTTATCTTTGTTAGACAGGTGCCTTATTCACGACTGGCTGCACTGTAATTGTTTTACATATACTGCCATGCCCCCCGTTGGAGGACTTCCGGGTCACCTGGTTAGTGTCTGAGACGTCATTATTTGTTGTGTACCTGACTTCCGGTATGCCACAGGTGAGAATACTTCTTGCAATCCCTAAGCTATGCTTATGGGCAGCAGCTCACATTTAAATTGGTTTTTAGGTTTCCTGCCAAAATCTTCTTTTGTAAAATGCGCGCTGGTTTATGGTGTGCCTGACTTCCGCTTCCATCTCAGGTATGAATGCTTCTTGGTACTCATTTAAATCGGCTTGTAGACTCATTTTGGATTCTTCTACAGTGGCGTCTTTTTTCTGTTGACTCTCCTTCTCCTTTCATTGCGCGCCTGTCTTCCGCTTCCATATCAGCTATGAATAGTCTTTGCCATTTACAGTGGAACCTCGGATTGCGTGTAACGCGGTTTACGAGTGTTCTGCAAGACGAGCAAAGATTTTTAATACATTTTAATTTGAAAAACGAGCAAGTCTTGGTTTACGAGTGCCGAGTATCATGCATCACGCATGCGCCTCTTATTTCGACACCGAGTGTCACTCTTTTGCTGTGGAATTGTGGGTAATCGTCTCCCCTGCTGGGTCTTAGTGCTCGTCTTTTACTTGTATAATCAACATCTCCCTCTCTGTTTCGGCATCTCCTATGTGCGTGCGCACGTGTAATTTGACACCGACACACACACACTGACACATGCACACACACTTTCTCACCTTTTTACCCCAAATTGATATAACTGTAAATGGAGGGGTTTAACTGGGGGAAAAGCTCTTGTGACATGCAGCTGGGATAGGGAGAGGCATATCACAAGAGGAATTATGGGTACAAGTGCAATAAATTTGTTGTTTAATTGATTATTGTGAAAATAATTGATCTTACATATACTTCAACTGTAGTAGAGCTGTGTAAGCAGCATCTGGCAATATCCCTGAATCAGTGACTGCACTTGCTGTTTTCTACTTTTTCAGAGTGCATGTAATTTGTACGCGGTCCCTATGCCGCACACAGCGCATCTCCGCTTTTAACAGGGTTATGCGCCTCTCGGAATAAATGTTTTTGTTCATATCAACTTAAAACATGTTGAAAAATAACAGTTACTACTTGAAGTACATTTAAGGCAAATAGATGAACATATCACAAGACTCAGTATTAGTTCAAAACCTTCGTATTGGCTGAATATCAAATGAACATCGAATGGAAAACAAACTTTACCGCAGTGATTTACTCTGGATTCCTCAGAAGTGAAATATCTTATTAACTCTCCATTGTGTAGAGCGTGTATAGTCCATAGAGACTATAGATCGAAGTGGGTGCTGTGGATTTGTGCATGAACACTGCTGATTTTGCTTCATTTTTGCTTTGGCCTACATATGATTTGCTTTACTGTTATTGGATAAATATATGCACTTTGCCTCACTGCTGTGCTGCATGACTGCGGCTTTGCTGGTGTGGTGCTTTGCCATGTTGCTGCTTCTCATGCACACTCTCTTATCTGTCTGAGAACTTATTTTTAATTGTAAGAGTTGTTACTTCCTCTCTCTCTCTATGTTGCTGGTTGTGTGCTTTATCTCAATGATTATATTTTAATGATAATGATTATACTACTTTGTAGAGCTGTGAGCTAAAGGTAGTGGCCCGTGCGATGTGCCGGGGTGGTTTCCCTTCTTTGTGTGCATGTGTACTGATTGTCAAAGTGAATGGTGTGTTTGTGATTCACGTGTGTTTGGGGTGACTCCCCCCCCCCTCTTTCTTTCATAGTCTGCTCATCCACTGGTAAGATCCAGCTCTAATTTGATTATTGTGTAATTTAGGATGTTATGTATCATTCGTGGTGTAGCATACACTTGTTGTGTAGTTGCAACTACTTTTAGCATTGCTATACATAACTTTTGAACTGCTACATTGTGTATGATTGTTTGTGAGAAACACGTTCATTTTAACACACCTCTTGCATGTTCAGTGAAAAGTGAAAATACCTGGGTGCCTTAGTTAAATTAATAATTGGGGTCCTTGATTTCCTTGGATGCAATTCCCAAGGTGGCGTAATTGGCTACATTCTTAAAACCAGGGGATCGGCAGAGTTTGAGCCCCCTACACATCACCACATTTGTCCTGTTCATTATTTAAAAGAAATTAATAATTGTACATATCCTGAGTTGAGGAAGCGATGGGTAAGTGGCTAGCATCCTTCAGCGGATTAGCTGAAATTAAAACTTTACATGATGAATAATGTGAGAGAAATGTGATGAGGTCAATGAAGAAGTTCATACCTGATGAGTGTGTGTTCTCAGCATGCAGTGATGGACTCATGGAGTGTGTTGAAGTGGAGTGTGTGGTGTGTGAGACTGTACTGGTGGAAGGTTCATCTGAAAGTATTGTTTGTAGAAAAGAGTTTTCAAATTCCAGACTATTCAGGATTCTAGATTAAATATTCAGACATTGAGCCTCATTCATCAGTCATTCAGTTTAAAATCTAAATAAATTAGTCATGTTCTACATTGTACATGGTGCTTTAATTATCAGTCGGAATGCAACTATGTCAATGATCAAGGAATTAATGTGTGAGATTAGAGTGACACGAACCCATTTTAACCAGCAGGCGAATCTCTGTGTAAGAATCATACACTCTGCCCTGTATCCCACACCAGTAAGTTCCTTCATCCTCTGGTCTCAGATCAGTGATGGTGACGGTGAAGACTTTGGCTGTTGTGTCGTCAGACAGAGAGAATCTGGGTTCTTTAGCAGGAGATTTAGAATCAACAGGAATGTCTTTAATGAGCATAACAGAACATCCTCCTCTGCAGAGATACTTTGTGCTCTTTTCATATCCAGATGTGTAGTTGCATTTAATCTCAACTGATCGTCCTCTGTATCCAGTTACTGTAGTTACAGCATCAGTACCAGCTGGAGAATAAGATACAGTGGAGTGAAATATGATCAGGACGATGGTGTAACATATAAGACCAGAATGAAGCTCAGTATCAGGGATATTAAAGTGTGACCATTGTTAAGGTTTGTGTGTATGTGTGTGTATACTTTAGTACAAGTTGGAATAAACAATAGATATTTTTACATAACACACTCAGACTAATAGTTCAAATCATGCATGTCATGTGCAGCGTCCATCAGTGCAAAGCTTTAATGCTTTAAATACTGAACACTGAGACTGAGGAGGATTGTGAGGTGTTTGTACTTACCTAGAATCAGACAGAAGGTGAAGATGAGGACCAGCTCCATTCTACATCCACTCTTTGGAAAATAATAATTAATGTTTAAGTTCTTTACACCCCCACTGTCTCTGTCTCTGTGACTGTGCAGTCTCTATTTGTGTGTTGTTAGTAGACAGCAATGTCACGTCCACTTCCACTTTTGAGCCAGTGACCAACAACTACTCAGGAAGTGGGTGTGTCGAAATGTCGAGCTCAGCTGCTCTAATAACTCTTGCAAATAAGGAAGGTAGTTCTGGTGTTGAACTTATTAACAGTGTACTTTACTGCAAACTGTAATACACTTTTTTTTTAATTCTCAGTTAAATTTTCATGATAAATTAATAGATAATTTTTTCATTGCCATACATGTATAACTTCTTTTCACTGTTTATTAGTATGTGATAGAAAGTCCATTCTGCTCCCTAAAGTGTAAAATTGGAAGAAATCATGTGTGAAGAAAGAATAACCATGTGGGTCAATATCACTACAGTATATAGTGCAGTTGCGACCTCTTATAGAATGTGAGATTTTCCATTTAACTTCATATTTCTTTTAATTCAATAGTCCTTAGGCTGTTAGAAATACATGCTAGACAAAGTCTAGCACTTCTTATAAATAAACTGCGTGTAGACAATGTAGGAGCAAGTTACAAATTATGACCACAATTCACAGAGTAAACACATTTTATTCACAAACTGATTAGAAAATGTACATTTTCATAAACATATGTTGTCCTCTTTTCAACAGTGTATTTTAATAAATGGGAAACGTCAGCAAAGTGATTGACTTTTGAAGGTTACTCTGTACTGTTCATAACATATATATTTTTTTAATTTCCTTTATATATAAATTAAGTTTTTAATAGTTTTTGATATGTCCCTATGACAGTGTGGGGTTGGCGCATGATAAACTTGAATATGAAACAACAAACACAATGTGATCAATTAAGAAATATAAATGCAAATACTTAATTCATTTACAGTTGTTTCAAGCCTTGTTGTGAACAATAAGAACATATTAAAGGTAGTTTTAAATTTCAATTTCAAGTTCAAGTTCAAGTAGGCTTTATTGTCACTTCAACCATATACAGTTAGTACACAGTGAAACGAAACAACGTTCCTCCAGGACCAAGGTGCTACATGCAACATAAATTTATAACATAGATTAACAGAAAGACTGAACTAGCTAACTAAGAGACAACATAGATTTACAACATAAATTAACAAAAATTAACTAGCGAACTCAGAGAGGATATATATATAAACACAGACAAAGACAACATAAAGTACATGTGCAACAAAGTGACAGTGCGACAAACACGACGTACAGTAACATAACGTAATACTCTGTGGTCTAGAGGTGGTGAATTGAGGTGGTGGAGAAACAGTAAACGTTCTTTAATGTAGCAGCAAGAATTTAAATAGTTAGTGCAAAAAGTAATCTAGTCATGAATATTGTGCAAAAAAGAGCATTTACAGGTTGGTGTGTACGATAGTCTGGTAGTGTAGATCAGTGTGTCTGCGCTTGTGTTGATTAATCAGTCCAGTCTCAATGTTCTGAGGTAGTTGAGTTTAAGCTAAGTGATTGTGTGTGTGTGTGTGTGTGTGTGTGTGTGTGTGTGTGTGTGTGTGTGTGTGTGTGTGTGTGTGTGTGTGTGTGTGTGTGTTTATCAGTCTAGTCCCTTATTGTTGAGGAGACGGGGGGCTTGTGGAAAAAAAGCTGTTGCACAGTCTGGATGTGAGGCCCGAATGCTTCGTTACCTTTTTGAGTGTGTGCGTGTGTGTCCGATCAGCCACAACGCTGGTGGTTTCGCGGATGCAGCGTGTGGTGTAGATGCCCTCGATAGAGGGAAGAGAGACCCTGATGATCTTCTCTGCTGTCCTCACTATCCGCTTCAATAATGAAAACAGTGGTGAATTCATAAATAAATAAAAAGGTCTGAATCTAACAGTCACAATCTCCAGCAACAATGAGCAAAAGCTAGAACCTAGCACAGAGTTCTTGCACCATTTCGTGTTGATGTAAACACACAAACCACCGTTTGTGTCATTTGTGTCATTTAGTTAGTAAAGGGCCATGTGGTGCATGAAAAAATCACACAAATACAATCAAAACTAAGGGGTAGAAAATTAGGGAAACGCACCGCAAGAGACTTATAATTTTACCAATATGTTTGTTCATTTATAATAACACCTCAGAATGTAATTCTTCCGCAATATGTTTGATATACAGTGATCATGTGGAATATTAACCCAAGTACGTAATGAGAGACAGAGAGGAAAAAAAAAAAACTTGAAAGCATTACGAAACAAGCACTTTCTTTATTCATATACGAGGTCGTATCAAAAAGTTTCAAGACTAGTTTTAAATCATGCCAACAGATGGCAGCACAAAGCTGCAGGGAGCACCGACCTTCATAGCCAAAATACATAATTCAGTGGACATCAAGAGCTGTGCAACTGGTGCTATTCTGACCACATTCATCATGGACAGCAAGTTAGAACAAAGAGTGAACGCGAAACCGGGCAAATCTGCCAAAAAGACATCTGATATGATTCGGCTAGTTTATACATAAAGATGCTGCAATGAGTCGTTGGAGGTGTTTTGAGGGGCACACATACTTCATGAGTAGAAGACAATCACTGGATGACAACGAGAGAAAAAATTTAAATGAAAGGATTGTAAGAGCAGTTTATGTTACTCTGAGAGAAACACCTTCACATAATCTTACATTAGGAAATTCAGAGTTACATGTAACCTACATATTTTCCATATACAGTACGTGTTGGAAACTGTCCAAGAGCTGGGGCAAAGGGGAGGGAGAGAAACGTATTCCTTCTTTCATTATCATGATTCCTGAGTCGTTCCTGTCTGACCTCAACTCAAAGAAATCACATGGGTGGTTTCTGAGCCATAACCTAAGATGGAAAAAAAGAAGGACAGGAACAGTCATTTTCTTACATGTATATTGACCTCAGTGTTTTACATTAATAATTAAGCAGCCAATAAACGCTTTGGAGTATGGAAAGACTGTTTTCAACATTAAATTAAATGTGCTATAATGATTTGATTGGTGTTCAACTGCAGCCTGTGATAAATTCCCCACTGTGAATTTGCCAATAAATATCCCAGTGGAAATATTTATCAGCTAGGCAAAACATTCTTGGTGTCAGATTCTGAAAGGATAAGCAAGAGGATAACTACGTTTTACCTAAGAATTAGTCCTAGAGAATGTAGACCCCAGGACTGTCTATCCCTCACACAAGAGAATGCCTCTGAGTCATCAGGTAGGGTTCTGACCTCACAGTGGGAGGAGTCCTTTTATTGACTTTATGTACAAGCAGTTACAACTTATGCGAAATAAAGCAATATAAGATAGATGCAGATGTGTAAACATAACAATGAAATAAAACAAATAAGGATATTTCATAATAAGGAATATTTGCCAACTAGGGCAGACCACACTCTGGCCTCTGTCATAACTACCTGCTGCTTCTGGAGAGTTTTCCTCTCCTTCCCAGCTGCCTTCCTTTTGACCTGCTTCTCAGCAAGGTGTTCGTAAAACTTCATCCTGGTCCATAACACCGGGCCCTATGACTTCAGTTTGTACAATATTTCCTCAGCTTACAACATTTCAGATTCTCCAGAGTTTGCTTTCCTTAACAGTTTCTGCAGAGTTTTGTTTGCTATTGTCACTAAAGGTTATAAGCATAAAAGAAAACGTACGCAGAAATAACAAGCACTATAGACTAAGAGGTGCTCTGAGTATGCACAGGGCAGATGTTTCACAGATTCTTCTGAGTACTGCTTAGTGCAACATTAGCTTCCTGCCTGAGTCCCTGTATGCCTTGTACCTTCTGCACCTTCTAAGCCTTTTGAGAGTGTCCTTTCCTTCTTAGCCATTTTCCAGATGTTCAGACACATCTGGCACATATGACAACTAAACACATTAGCCTGATTCACAAGGTGTGAAGACACAGAGCATGCATCATCCATTAGCATTGTTTCTTTTTTTTATTTTTTATTTTTATTAAGCTAGCCAACTTCACCCTGGCTTCCCTTTGGGCATGACATTAGTGGGGCTTTTTTTATTTATAAGTTACATGCAAAAATAAGTAGCATTATATTATAATATATTCATGAAAACACTTTTTTTTTAAATATGACTTCGATCTGTTTTATTCATGCAAGACAACAGCACAAATCAGCAGGAATCTAATCTTTGAAATTCTGATTTAGGTCACTTCCATATTTGCTCCTAAAACAGATACAGATCTATAATTTTACCATGGCTATTTCAGTGCTCTGACCTGAACCCTATTGAAGATCTGTGTGGTGAGCTAAAAAGAAGGGTGTATGAGAGATGACATAGAACGTTGAATTATTATTCTTTAAAGAGAAATGGTCTCGCATGCCCTGCTCTGTATTCTACTTGGGTAAAAGGTGTATATTTTGCTAAACTTTTTTACTAATCCCTAAAAGAGGTCTCAATAATCATGAAGGGTACTGTACATCACATTGAATGTATAACAAATAGCCAAACAAAACAATCAGATTTGGTGAGAGGATCAAATATAAGCCACTTTTGCCTGTTGAAACAGCATTGGAGTCAGATTGTTGGTAGATTTGTTAAAAAAAATAAAAATAAAAATAAAAATAAAACTAGTTCAAGATCATAAATTTTGAAACTTTTGTACTTTTAAAATCTGTATAAAAAATAATTAAGTTGTTCTGAATTTAAAGCTGCCAAAGTTTCGTTTCCCCAACAAATCCACTGCCTGCCGGGGTCAGTTAAGGCTATTATTTAAGGTCACATTCTGGTAGATTGGGTCTGGTTGGTCAGGGTCTGGGTCTAGATTCTCATAGACATATTCAGGTACAGTGTCAGTGACGGACTTTTCATCAACTTCACTCATCTGCAATGGAAAACAAATATCACTAAATGTTTAAAAGTGAAGTGTTAAGTAATACCTGAATACAAATCATTATCCCATACCTCTCTGGGTGATTGTGTCACCGTTGCAGAGCCTGTAGAGAGATGAGAAGGGCAACAAAATCAGGTTTTATACTGTATAAATGATGTACTGTACCCAGGGCAAGTATTGGGACAGTGACACCTTGTGTACAGTACTTTAATATATAGCTGGACCTAAAATGAAGCACTGATATTATAACAAAGAACAAAGATATAACAAAGATTATAACAGTTTAATTTAAATGCATAAATTTAAATACATACAGTATATGTGTAAAACTGTTTCATAGGAACTTGTAAACGCTGAAAGCAATTCAGTATTTCTTAATTTGTTGATAAAAACATCATAATACATAAATAGAAACAAATAGTTAAAAGGGGTTTTACCTGGACATTTTATTTTGCAGGAGATTGCTATAATTACAGCAACTGCAAACAGCACCGCACTTGTGGGGACTATGATGGAGCCAGGAACACCTAGAATATCTGTGCAGGACATTAATGTTTAACACAGAAACATAAAGGTTTAAACCAGGGTAAAAACTTTCTAAATTTCATGTAACCAGAAGTTTGTATGTGCAGTGAAGAGACATAGAAAAAAAAAGATGGATCTAGGTAAAATGAGATTGGACAACTGATGACCTAGACTTTTTTTCCACAGAATTATATATTTGATTTATGCTATAATATGACACATTAAAGTTGAATGCTTTCAAACGTAAGCAGTCAAAGTAACTTGAAAAGTAACCCTGTGGTTATGAAGTGAGAACTGCTATGCAAAATGTCTATTTCCTATTGAAGTGAACTTTAATGAGGTGTGAACATCAGCCATCGTGTCAAAGTAAGTGGGTTAAAAATGATGAGGTGTGATGAGGTGTAAACAGTGATGGCATCCTACATGTTCATCTAAAGACATAATGATTATAGACATAAAGTTGTTGTTGCTATCAGCTGAGTTCTATTATCTTGCTTAGTATTATCTATAATTAAACTCCTTTACAGTGTGGATGGAGATTGCACATACCAAACAATGAGGGAGCAATCTTCTGGTGGGTAACGTCATTTAATGGTTTATCTGAAAACAATTGAGACATGATAAATGACATGACAGAAATACAATAAAGAAGAGTTCAGGCATAAAGTTATAGGCATACCTGTTGTTGGATGTGTGCTCTCAGCATGCACTGATGAAGTCACAATATGTGTGGAAGTGAGATGTGTGGTGTGTATGGACTGAGAGACAGTACTGAGAACAGGATCATCTGAGAGAAAAGAGACAAGATCAAACTACAATCCTGGTTCTAATTTACACAAACTGATTCTAAGTTACTAGACTGTGTACTTTATTGAGTCTCATTGATCTGTTTTAAATTATTCAATTCAATTAAATTTTATTTGACAATGTTCATTGTCTCAAAGATTTGTCCCTGATGAGCAAGCCAAGGGTGTCAGTAGTAAGGAAAAACAGATAACAGGAACTATATAACGACATCATGTTCTTGTAGTCATGAGAAAAAAACTTGAAGCCCACAGAAAGGTGAAAAGGCCAAAATAACTAATGACAAACAAGGATTGCAGCCTAAACCAGTTGCACAAAATCTTCAAATACAGTGTTACTTTGGATTGCGCTCATAATTAAATTCTGGAACCATGCTCGTATATCAAAACACTTGTAAATCAAAGCATCCCCCCATAAATAATGAAAATTTTGATGAAATAATGAAAATAATTAATATAAAATATGCAGTAAAAAAAATAATAATAACCTGCACTTTACTTTTGAAAAGAATCGCAACAGAGCATCACACCTCATAATTTTTTAACCCAGTCACTTTGACATGATGGCTGAAGTTTGCAGCTTCATTTAAATAGGAGGTAGATATTTTGCATAGCAGTTCACACTTCATAACCGCAGGGCAACTTTCAAAGTTACTTTGACAGCTTACTTTTGACACAACTCACACACTAATTTAGGGATTATGAACCTCTTCGACTGAGGCAGATTATTAAAAAACTGAGTACAGTGTAGACTCTACCTCATTTATGACTTACACACAGATTTAATTAAGATATTAATTACTGTATAATAATGAATTTAACATGGGTAATTCCAAAATTAATGAATTCAGAAGAAATGAGACTGTCCATGTTATTAGGAAAAAACTAATGTACAGTAGGAGCTGTTAACATGTCTGTAAGACAACATTCTGCAATGACTGCGATACATTACAGTGGAACCTTGGATTGCGAGTAACACAGTGTGCGAGGGTTCTGCAAGACGTGCAAAGATTTTTAATAACTTTTGACTTGGAAAACAAACAAGTCTTCGAGTACCGAGTATCATGTATCACTCATGGGCTTCACAACTGAGCCAACGGTTTTTCTCTCT
>JAAGKR010004684.1:0-10443 GCA_011419295.1 Clarias macrocephalus
TCACATCGCTCAGTCATTGAGTTCATTCATGCCTTCGCTATCGCTTCACCAACGGTTCCGTGAGTACTCACCTATTCAGGTTGCTTCCTTGATTGAGTGTGTGTTGCTAGAACGCGGGTTTATTTGTGTAGATCCTTGCTCTTGCTGTAAGAGAGTTCTAAGAGTAAACGCGTGGTTATCCTGCCTACTCGCGCTGCTTCCGCGTTTGGGTTTACCGTCCACGCAACACGGGCTAACTGCTAAGGCTGCTGTGTTCGTCCCTCGGTTGCTCGTGACAGAATGACTGAGCCCAAAGCAGTAAACCCAGCGGAGTTTGCTCGCCTCTGCGCGGTGGTTGACCAGCATGCCGAACTGATCAATGAGCTCCGTGGTGAAGTCGTGTCTCTCCGAAAGGAGCTCCAAGACGTCGCGGATTTGCGCCGCGAGGTGGCGGAGCTGCGGCAGGAGAACGCGAACCTTTGCGAGGCGGCTGTTCAGTCGGTTGTGGCCACGCCCCCCGCAGCGGCTGCGGCGCCGCCCCCTTCCCCCTCCTCTGACATTTTCATTGCTTTACCAGATAAGTGGGATGGCACAGATGGGAAGTGCAGTGTGTTTTTAACAGCATTAGATCTTGTGTTTGAGTTCAATTCCACCAGGTACTCCACAGACCGACTGCGTGTTGCACTTCTCGTCTCATTGCTATCCGGGCAGGCAGCTGAGTGGGCCACGCTCTCAGGTCAGATTCCGACACCGCCTATTCTTACGGAGAATTCACCCGCCAACTCAAACTGACCTTTGAACATCCTGCTGCTGAGGTGGAGACCGACAGCAAACTGTACCATCTGCGGCAGGGTGGGTCGTCCGTGAGCCGCTACACCGCGGATTTCCGTACCCTCGCCGTGCAGACCACCTGGGGGGACGCCGCCCTCCGGACGGCTTACTACGAAGGACTGGCTTCTCGCATCAAGGACGAGCTCGCCGGGCGAGAGCTTCCGGCTACACTGGAGGGGTTGGTCCAGCTCGCCCGGATTGACCAGCGCCTGCTCGCTCGCCCGAAGCCAGCCCCCCGAACCCTGCCGCCCATCACGCCACTTTTTTCACATTCCACGCCCCGATCACCAGCCTTCACCACCACCACTAGGGCGTCTGCCGGGTCTCCACCTCCCGCCGTGGTTGACACGGGAGTCGGGGAACCCATGCAACTAGGACGCGCCTCCTTGAACCCTGCAGAGCGAGAACGACGTTTCAGGGAGGGACTCTGCGCCTATTGTGGGTCAGCGGCACACCATAGAGCTAGATGCCCTTCATGCCCGGGAAACGATCAGGCCCGGTGAGTCAGCGGGGCAGCTCACCGGGTCACCTCCATCTCGCCGCCACCACACCCAGCATCTCGCGTCTCATGGTTCAGGTGCACCTCCAATTTGGCCACAGACGAGTCCAAAGTTCCACGTTCATCGACTCCGGGGCTGCCGGAAACTTTATTGACTCCTCCTATGCCAAGAGATTGGGGGTGGAGACTGAGGCGTTATCCCAGCCAGTCCGAGTGACATCTGTCGACGGTCGGCCCCTTTCCTCCAGCCCCATCACCACCCAGACTCGGCCCATCACCCTCACCATTGACCATCACCAAGAAGAAATTCGCTTTCACCTCACCTCCATTTCCTCGCCACCCATCATCTTAGGATATCCCTGGTTATTACAGCATGACCCTCTCATTTCCTGGTCTCAAAACCGGATTCTGCAATGGGGCCCGACCTGCCTCGAACTCTGCCTACAATCGCCGGCTGGGACGTGCTCTAGGAAGTCCGAGGCCCCCGATGTTGACACCAACGCTATACCTCCTGCATATCGAGACCTGGCTGAGGTCTTTTGTAAGAGACGTGCCAACCATCTCCCTCCGCATCGCCCCTACGACCTGGCTATTGAGATCCAGCCAGGTTCCACTCCACCCCGCGGCCGTCTATACTCTCTCTCTTCCACCGAGACGCGGGCAATGGAGGAGTATTTGTCCTCCGCTCTCCGTCAGGGTACCATCCGACCCTCTTCCTTGCCCGCCGCCGTGGGGTTTTTCTTCGTAAAGAAGAGTTCGGGCGAATTACGTCCTTGTGTTGACTATCGGGGGCTGAATAACGTCACCATAAAAAATCGACACCCGCTGCCTCTTACCAACTCAGCCCTGGACGCCCTCTCTGGTGCCACCATTTTTACAAAGTTGGACCTCCGGAGCGCCTACAACTTGGTGCGTATCAGAGAGGGCAATGAGTGGAAGACAGCCTTCATCACCCCTAATGGGCATTACGAAAGCCTTGTTATCCCCTTTGGACTCTGTAACGCCCCCGCAGCTTTCCAGCAGTTTATGAATGATGTTCTCAGGGACATGTTGGGAAAATGGGTATTCGTCTACCTAGACGATATACTCATCTACTCACGCACCCCCGAAGAACACATCCGACACGTCAGGGCCGTCCTTAAGAGATTGCTCGCCCACCGACTGTACTGCAAGTTGGAAAAGTGCGTTTTTCACAAGTGCTCCACCACGTTCCTGGGCTTTGACATCTCGTCCCAGGGTGTGGCCATGGACCCACAGAAGCTTGAGGTTGTATCTCATTGGCCCCTACCCAAGACTCTCAAACAGCTTCAACGGTTTCTGGGGTTTGCGAACTTCTATCGTTGCTTTATCCGGGGCTACAGTACAGTCGCAGCACCCCTAACCGCAGTAACTCGCCCCTCATCTCATCCCTTCCAACTCAACTCCACTGCCATCAGCGCATTCTCCAAACTCTGCCATCTTTTCACCACCGCTCCAATTCTCCTCCATCCAGATGCCAACCAACAATTTGTTGTGGAGGTGGACGCCTCAGAGGTGGGTGCTGGGGCTGTTCTCTCCCAGCGGGGTCCAGACCAGAAACTACACCCTTGTAGTTTCTTCTCCAAAAAATTTGATCCCACTCAGCAGCGATACGGGGTAGGGGACCGCGAGCTGCTGGCCATAAAGTGGGCTTTGGAAGAATGGCGACACTGGCTCCAGGGTGCCAGAGAACCATTTATCGTCTGGACTGACCACCAAAACCTCATTACCATCAAGAACTTAAAACAACTCAACCCCAGGCAGGCGCGGTGGGCTCTATTTTTCGAGTCTTTTGATTTCCACCTATCTTATCGCCCGGGGTCAAAGAACATCAAAGCCGACGCCCTCTCCCGACAACACGAGGGGGATGTCCTCCGGGCGGACCCCGCATCTGTCCTGCGACCTTCCAGAGTCATCGCCCCGCTCCGTTGGGAATTGGAGACGAGGGTCCGCCAGGCACAGGCCACGGAGACCGAACCGGCAGGGGCCCCGCCTGGACGACTCTTCGTACCCAGGAAAATCAAGGCCGACGTCATCAAATGGGGTCACTCCTCGCCGCTGTCGGGGCACCCAGGCACGCAGCGCACCCTCAAATACATCCAGCGCGCTTTCTGGTGGCCCTCAATGGCCAAGGATGTTGAGGAGTTCGTTCGGGCGTGCCCAGTGTGCGCCAGGGCCAAGACCTCTAATCAACCAACACCGGGGGAACTCCAACCACTCCCAGTCCCCCTTCGACCCTGGACGCACATTGCCCTCGACTTCATCACGGGCCTGCTAGGCATCAGATGGGAAAGACGTCATCATGACCATAGTGGATCGGTTCTCCAAAGCTGTGCACCTGGTGGTCCTCACCGGACTCCCATCAGCTAAAAGGACAGCTGAGCTGATATTAGAGCACGTAGTCCGTCTGCATGGGTTCACTAAGGACATCGTCTTGGACAGGGGGCCCCAGTTCACTGCACGGTTCTGGAAGGCCTTCTGCCGTCTGATCGATTCTACCTGCAGTCTCTCCTCGGGCTACCACCCCCAAATGAATGGTCAGACGGAACGGGCCAACCAACAACTGGAGCGCTACCTAAGATGTTTCGTTGCCGACCGCCAGCGCTCCTGGGCTTGCTACCTCATTTGGGCGGAGCTCTCACACAACCTCCACGTTTCCTCCGCCACGAAGCTGAGTCCATTTGAGGTATGCCAGGGTTTCCAACCTCCGATGTTCGAACACCAAGAACCGGAGGTTGAAGTACCCTCGGCCCAACAGTTGGTCCGAAGGTGTCGACGGTCCTGGATTCAAGCCAAGGAGGCCATCCAGCGCGCAAACACCCGCTACATCTCACAACATCGCCGTCGACACCCTCCGGGATGAATGTTCCACACAGGTGACAAGGTGTGGCTGTCCACAAAAAATCTACACCTCCGCACAGAGTCCAAAAAGCTTTCCCCCAGATTTATCGGTCCATTTCGCATCACCCTCCGTGTCAATCCTGTCACCTACCGGCTCCAGCTGCTTGCGGCACTCCGGATCCACCCGATATTCCACATCTCCCAGCTCAAACCCTTCATCACTTCACCACGGATTTAACGTGTTTGCTATGCTGACTGATCTACCGGCTTTGATCTTCTGCTTCCGCTTTCGACTACGACTCTGTCCGCATCCCCAGGATTATTCTCATTTGGACTACAGGTGTGTGCTTTCGAATTAAGTTTGATCGTCAGTGCCTCTGCTCACAATCCTTTTGTGGCTGCTCTCATTCTGTGTGTTGGAAACTGCAGGCGCTCGGCGCCCTTTGATCTCCTCGCGCAGCCGCTCTCACCCTGCGCGCCGCACGCGCTCTACACCCCTGATCCGCATAACCTCTGTCCACAGCCGCTTCCAACCTGCACTACTGCCTATCCCTGACTGCACCTAGATTATTACATTTTTTTTGCTCAAGTTTCTCCTTCCATCACATTTCTTATTAAAAAACATAAACCTTAATCTGATCTGTCGTGTCTGCTTATAGTCCTCCAACCTCCCCCACACAGGCAGCCTCGTGACAATAGGGGCCTAGACTAACCGTTCAGTGGTATCTGGTCAGAAAGTTCTTAATCAAGAGGCAGAAACAAGAGACGCCTAAGTGCAACATTTTGGTTACCAGTCTGTCAAGGATGACCGTGTTAAATGCAAAGCTATTATAAATTAAGAGCATCCTCATGTAATTTTCTCACTATTCTAGGGAGAGTAGTGCAGGGCACTGTGTAGGGCAGCATTGATCGCGTTGTCTGTGGCCCTGTTATCTTTGTATGTAAACTGGTGTCGGTCAGAGATTTCGGGGAGATTAGTTTTGATGTATTTTTGGACCAATCTCTCAAGAAATTTCACAATAACTGGTGTAAGGGCAACCAGACTATAGTCATTGAGACTACTTGCCGCAGAGAGCCGGCAGCCTTCCTTGGCCTGAGAGACCTGACCATGTTCCTCACCGTGTTCCTGTCCTGTGATGTAACTGTCTCCGTTGTCCTCACCTCAAAGCAGGTAAAGAAGCAGTTGAGGTCCTCTCCCAATGAGGCATTAGCATCAGAGAGCTTTTAACTGTTGTTTTAGTCATTTGTGAGGTGCTGGGTATCCCACCAAAGTCTTTGTGAATCGTTCTCTACCTCTCTCTTTTGTTCTTTGCTTTTGCACCTTTTGATGGATCTCTTATGGTTAACTCTGAATGTACTGTGGAGGTCTTTGTCTTTGGACCTGAAGGTAGTATTGCACAATTTAAAGAGGAAAATCATACAGCAAGTGGAAAGCAATCAAGACTGTTGCCAATCTTCCCAGGAATGGATGTACCAGAACATTCACCCTAAGTTTGGACAGTGCAATGGTCAGAGAAAGGCAAACCCCCCACAATTTGTATCTTGGACCATACAGGCATCACTGAGCATGTTAAAAGTCCATTAGAAGAAGACTACATATGTAAGAGCTTCGAAGGGTTTCCAGAAGAATGCTTCTTCTGTCTAAAAATAACATTATGAGGGGTTCGCAAAACTGCATCCATACAAACCACAAGTCTTCTGGAACAACATCCTACTTCTTATTTCCCCCCAAATCTTCAACCAGCTTTTAGCTAAATAGTTGGCAGGTTTATTTTTTCAGTGCTCAGTATCACTAATCTCAAGCTTAACTGTGCACAAGTTAAGCTGTGCATCTTGAATCATTATTACCTGAGGTGGAAAGTAATGAATAACATTTAAAGTAGTTTTTAAAATCTGTAATTTTTATCACCATATTTAAGCTACCACTTTTATTTCAAGCATGTGTTCCTTCAATTAAAAACAACTAGTAGTTCAAGACGGATAAAAGTGGATAAAAATCTTAAACACTAGATTCCTCCATCCCGCTGTTAAAAAAGTAACTAACTTTTACTCTAAAAATGGAGTAAGCTCAATTTTTTTTGTTACTTTTACTTGTAGATTTTTATAATGCTAACTTACTTGTACTTCAGTTAAATTTTGTAAACTTGGTTATATGCCTGGAAGTGACTGTATGTTTTACTACACTTGCCTTACAGATATATAAACTAGTAGGCAGACTTAAAGACATAATAAAAAAAAATTAAATCTTCAAAATAATTTCCATGCCAATTTAAAAATATATATTTCCCTAAATTAATTCATATTTGTACTTTGTCATTTTGGACATGTCTTAAACAGCAGAATATTTAGAATATGGTTCTGTGATCAGTAACAATGTCCTTTTTGTAAATCAGGTTTTCTTGTCGCCTATGCAGTCACATGACATGCCTAAATTTTGCATTACGGTTATTTAGGCTCATTGTGGAGGTTTAATAAAGCATATGGCATTACAGGTCACATGGCCAGGTGGGTTGCAAAAACTGTTACTGGAACAGTGCCTGGCTAATTAAATGGCCATCAACTAGCCACTGCATCATCAGGCTAGTGTTTCCCTGAGTAAAACAATGAATGAACTGTGAAAGCAGCAGGGTTTGGACATAGAAACACAAAATGCTTAGACCTGGATGTGGTTGCAGAAGTTTCTCACCATTTTGTGACCTTCTGGTAGGAAACCCCTGTTTCCTGTTATGCAATCTAAAAGTTACTCTTATAGTGGATGGATTTGCTTTAGCTTATGTTGTTGATAGACCTGAGACAGGTTCAGTTGTAACAGTAGCATCAGCAATAGATGGTGCAGCTAAAAGGCAATAGCAGCCTGTTGCTGTAGCTAATTAAACAAATCTCAACTCATGCAAAACATTATTGAAATGAAGCACACATTAATGAAAAGACACACTGATTTGTATTTACCGTAATATAATTTAATTGAATAACAAAGCAAGGTAACTATGAGTTAGTTATTAAACCAATAAAGTTATTTGACAAATTACCATATTTAAATAACTTTAGACAATTAATTCATACATGTAAATGCTTCTTCTCTCTCAGTGCACTCGGTCGAGGAAATGCTGACCAGGATAGGTTTGCTCAGGGTTGAGTGACTTAAAGAGCAGGTAGTACACACTGCTGTGTTTGGAGACAGATGAAGATATGATGCGACACTATAAGACCCCTCTGTGTTTTTTCTGTAGTTCCAGTTCACATCAGAGTTAAGGTTTACAATATATAAAGGGCGAAGTAACATAATATATTCTCCATGTCTAAACATGGCCGGCTTTAGATCAGCAGGGCAAAAGCCCTCAGAAGCACAAAGCATTGTGGGAACTCAATTAGGCCCCCTTTTTTATTTTTATTTCAGATCGACACATGGTGGATAAAACAGCTCTTTACTGATGCTTATACATGATATAGAAATTGCTTTGTAGATAATTTTTAAAAAGATTATCTGATAAGTTTGTGCATAAGTATATTGTATAAAAGGTGTTTATGACAACCAGTCACACTTTGTCTGAAGGTGGGCTTGTGAAGTACTGTTTAAAAAAAGACCACAGGAAGCGAGTAACTGCAAAGATTCTCTGCATGATATATGATATTTAATCCTATCACGAGAAGGGAAATTCAGTCCTGTTTAGTGATATTCATGTCTTTGGAAATGCCATAATCATGACAACTAGCTGGAAATTAACTTAATGTAAACTCCACCCATTTTCATAATGAGACATTTCTGAACAATAAAGGCTCAATATTCTTAGTCAAGGATAAGCTAATGTTGGATAAATGTGATAGTATATTTCAAAATTTTTTTTAAATGCATAATGAAAAACCTCATGTTTAAGCTGCAGCTAAAAACCATTTCACACTCCTGAGTAGGTCGGTGTTTTGCGCCTACTGCTGTTATGCTTCAGACAATCTGACATAAAGGGTCTTGGCGGTAAATCGCAATGTCATAGTTTCCCTTATGCAAAATATGATTTGACATTTATCCATGACGTGCCAACACTACACACACATGTCAAACAGTGGGCGTGTCTTAAATCGACCACTAGACAGAATTGAATGAAACATAGACATAGATATCTGCCTGAAGTTTAACCTGCACAATGCTGAACCTGCAAAATGTTGAACAAAAGTAATCTTACGAACAGTTATGTGCCGCATTCATTAATTCATCTTAAAATAAGCTGCTAATAAACTAATTGCTTAGTATAAACAAACACCTGCACCAACAGATATGAATTAGAAAAGCTTACTTGATTGCAAAATATTACTTAATATTAAAATAACAGCACTGTAGCGGTTTAATTTAATTTTAAGACAAAACTTTATCTTTATCCAATCTTCTTTTTCAATTTCTCATCTGTGATTCACTCTCCAATTAACAAACAGAGAGTGTATTTGGCTGAAGATGAATGAAGTAGAAAAATCTGAAATATTATCACCGATTACATTAAAGCTGATACAAACCCTTTATACATAGAAGAACTTTTGCTTAGTTTTTTGCTTTTGTTTTACCAATGCTGTTGCTTTGATATCACTCTGTAAACAAGAGTGGGAATAATACACAACGTTAACGTTTTTATGTCATGATAGACATGCCTCTTGTGTACTCTGTCGAGAAAGAAAGGTTCACTGAATTGTGCAAAGATACTAAAAGTATTACCAACAATAGTAGAAAAGAGCGGGAAAAAATCCTAAAAAATATACTTAAAATATTCTTAATTTAAAGGAAACATTGTATCTATGGGCTATAGATACTACTTTCACTAATATTTAAATAAACATAGCACATGGACATCGGTATGCGTTTTTGAAGAAAGAATGGTGTGTGTATTTTGTGCATTCCTCATGTATACAGGAAAGTATGGTCAAAGTATATTTTTCACTTCACTGTGATAAAAACTTACCAAAACACAACTTGTTTGATTTTGAAAAAGGTACATACAGACCAGTAACTTTTACTTAATCTAACATCCCTAGTTGCAAAATAGAAAATTAGTTTATAAAAAGTGCTTGAATACTATTGCATGAAATGAAATGACCCATATTTTACCCACACCCCCTTTTCACACTTTGCAAGGTAAAGTTCCTGAGAACACAGGAAGTTTGCAAGAGAAGAACATACTCTACATAATGTTTAATTCTATCACCCTAAACCACAGCTCAGTCACTTGCCACAGGGAGAAGAATTTCTGTTCTGCATTTATTGTGGTGGGAGACTACAACCTCAAACTTTTATTTATGTATCACCTGCCCCATTAGGGGCGAAAGGATCTCACCCCCCCATTTGGGAAATCCGATCACAGGCCATCTCCCTCATGCCAAAATATAAACAAAGGCTTAAACCAGCTCAGAGGGAGGTCGCGTGCTGGACGGATCAATCGATGGCCACGCTACAGGGCTACCTGGAGGAGATTAGAAATCTGGAGAACTGGTGCCAGAGGAACAACCTCCTCCTTAAGCTCCTTAGCAAAACAAAAGAACTGATAGTGGACTTCAGTACAAATCAGGAGAGGAACTACCAGATCCCCGTCATCAACGAAAGACCAGTGGTGAGAGTTGTCACATCGACACCGTGGTGAAAAAGACCTGGCAGTGTCTCTACCACTTCAGGCGGAAACATCACAACTTGATTCGGGAACAGCATCATGCAGGACAGACAAGAGCGTGGTGCTTGGAAGTACAGTACTGTTCCAGCACCTTTTGTAATTGCTCTGTATAAGAGCGTCTGTCAAATACCTAAATGTAAGTGGTGTGATGAGCTGAGCATCCATCCAATTACGGAAACTACAAAGCACATTTGAAGTTTCCTTGATTTGATAAATCTTTAAACCTCACCACAGTTTACTTGTACCAACATATGTAAAGACAATCTGATCTCCTTTCATGTCAGCAGAAACTACATCAAAAACAGAGACGGGCCTTACAGCATCACATCATGTCTTCACCTGTCTCCAAACATAACATCACTTAACCCTGAGTTAACATTTAGTCCTGGTTAACATTTCCTCCACTACTCAAAGATGAAAGCAGAAGTTATGTCATATGTCATTTTTTTTACTACAAGTTATTTCAATATAATTAATTAATCAATCTAGCCATATTTCATGTACAGTATATTAGTAACTTTTCATTGGTTTCCTTTTCATTTAATGTTGCCTCACTGCTTTTTTTTTTCAAAAAATTTATATTATTATATACAGTCACATGCAAAAGTTTAGGCACCCCTTGATAAATAA
>JAAGKR010004684.1:10463-58403 GCA_011419295.1 Clarias macrocephalus
CAAACTTTTATTTATGTATCACCTGCCCCATTAGGGGCGAAAGGATCTCACCCCCCCATTTGGGAAATCCGATCACAGGCCATCTCCCTCATGCCAAAATATAAACAAAGGCTTAAACCAGCTCAGAGGGAGGTCGCGTGCTGGACGGATCAATCGATGGCCACGCTACAGGGCTACCTGGAGGAGATTAGAAATCTGGAGAACTGGTGCCAGAGGAACAACCTCCTCCTTAAGCTCCTTAGCAAAACAAAAGAACTGATAGTGGACTTCAGTACAAATCAGGAGAGGAACTACCAGATCCCCGTCATCAACGAAAGACCAGTGGTGAGAGTTGTCACATCAACACCGTGGTGAAAAAGACCTGGCAGTGTCTCTACCACTTCAGGCGGAAACATCACAACTTGATTCGGGAACAGCATCATGCAGGACAGACAAGAGCGTGGTGCTTGGAAGTACAGTACTGTTCCAGCACCTTTTGTAATTGCTCTGTATAAGAGCGTCTGTCAAATACCTAAATGTAAGTGGTGTGATGAGCTGAGCTGAGCTGACCTGCACTCAATCTACAGCAAGCGGTGGTGGACCAAGGCCAGGAAGATTGTGAAGTAGATCAACTACCCCAACAGTGAACTGTTCTCACTGTTGTAGTCAGGAAAGCACTTCTAAACCCTGAAGGCCCACACAGAAATAAGAAGGAGAAGCTTCTTCCTGCAGGCTAGGAAGCACACCAAAACTCAACCACACTGAACATTTGAGCATCCATCCAATTACGGAAACTACAAAGCACATTTGAAGTTTCCTTGATTTGATAAATCTTTAAACCTCACCACAGTTTACTTGTACCAACATATGTAAAGACAATCTGACCTCCTTTCATGTCAGCAGAAACTACATCAAAAACAGAGACGGGCCTTACAGCATCACATCATGTCTTCACCTGTCTCCAAACATAACATCACTTAACCCTGAGTTAACATTTAGTCCTGGTTAACATTTCCTCCACTACTCAAAGATGAAAGCAGAAGTTATGTCATATGTCATTTTTTTTACTACAAGTTATTTCAATATAATTAATTAATCAATCTAGCCATATTTCATGTACAGTATATTAGTAACTTTTCATTGGTTTCCTTTTCATTTAATGTTGCCTCACTGCTTTTTTTTTTCAAAAAATTTATATTATTATATACAGTCACATGCAAAAGTTTAGGCACCCCTTGATAAATAACAGATTTTGGTGATATTTTAATTGAAAATATGTTAACACATATTATAAAGAATGCACAATATTTTCAGCAAACATTGATGCATAGTTACTTCTTATGCCATAAATTAAACAAAAACAAAAAATAAAATCATTATTATGGCACTGTGCAAAGGTTTGGGCACCATAAGAGTTCCAGAGTCTCAGATTCTTTTTACAAGGTTTCAAAACGTAATCAGGTTTGAAACCTTGCACAGACAAGACCTTCAGGGAAGAGTCCGCAGAAGAAAACCTTACCTGCGCCTCCATCATAAAATCCAGCGTCAGAAGTATGCACCAGAACATTTACAGATGTCTGAAGCATTTTGGAAACAAGTGCTGTGGATTGAATAAGATAAAACAGAACTCGTTGACCACAATCAGCAAAGGCATGTTTGAAGAAAAAAAGGAGCGGTGGATCTATCATGCTTTGGGGTTGTGTTGCAGCCACTGGCACAGGAAACATTGCATGGGTTGAGGGAGGAATGAATTCCACTAAACAGCAGTAAATTCTGGAAGCAAACATCATCTGTAAAAAAGCTGAAGGTGAAAAGAGGATGGCTTCTACAACAGGACAATGATCCTAAACACACCTCGAAATCCACTATGGAATGGCTTTTTTTTTCGCAATGCATTTTTCCCCATTTCCAAGAGAAACTGTGTTAACATCTTTTAAATAAAAAAAATCTGCCAAATCTGTTAATTACCAAAGGGGTGTCTAAACTTTTGCATTAGGCTGTACAGTATAGGATCACAGTAAACTCAAATCAGTGTGATGCTTGGCATCAAAACAAGAAGCTCATATGTGCTACATGATGCTTGTTACGTGTAAATCAAGACTTGCTCATTTTGCAAGACAAAATTTATAAAAAAATTTTGCTCATCTCGCAGAATACTCGCAAACCGCGTTACTCACAGTCCGAGATTCCGCTGTATAACATGTATTCAAGTACAACTTTATTTTGTACTTGAAAGCATGTTACTGAGTTTTACTCCTGGATATCTTGCATGAAGGAGACTAACATGACCTGACCAAATGTGGCCAGGTCAGGTCATGTTAGAGGTGGGCAAAAATCATTTGGTTCTGAGTGATTGCAAAAAAAGAATTTCGTCTAGTGATGCACTACCTGGAAGCAAAAAATGTGATAAAAATTATCGCACACTCCAACATTTGGTTGAATCACTTTTAACTCTGATTACAGCACACATGGCATTGTTTTGAGGTGATTTAAAAAAAAATCTTGTATTGATTTTTTTTAAATTATTTTGTATTTATGACAGAAATTTGATGGGTCAGCACTGGAATTTTACCCAATTCCAGTATTTCCAGAAATTTCCTAAGTTGTTTTCTTTGCTTGATGCAGGCCAATAATTTGATCTTTCTGAAACACAGTAACATTGTTCCCACTCTCACAGAATACGTCTTCCAACATGGTTATTTAAAACCTTAAAAAAAAAAAAAAACTAAACCCAATGTGGATAAACACTCAAAACACTAGCAGACAAAACATACAGTAAGAAGACACAGTATGACCAGAGTAGGAAACAAGCTCAAGAATAAACTGAAAGAAGCCAGACTCACAACATATAATCAGAAAAACTACAACTCTCATAATTTACAGTCACAAGCAACAAGACTTTTTGGTGTGTTGTTTTGTTTAACTTTATAAATAGGTACAGTAAACTGCAATCTAGAAGGAGCTGGCAGGGGTTGCACTAGAATTTGTAAAATTGTGCCCCCTGGTGACAGAGAGTAGTAATATTTGATGTTATACAATAGTAATGGCACTTGAAAAGTCAACAAAACCTCTGTCTTGTTAGCAGATACTGTAGTCTGTGCTGTTGATGGATGAGACCTGAGAGGCAGAAACAAGTTCAGATGTAACAATCTCATCAGCAGCTGCTCCAGCATGCAGCTGAAAGGCAACAAAAGGTTATAGGTTATAACAGAGGTGGGTAGAGTAGCCAAAAAATTAACTTAAGTAAGAGTAGCTGTACTTCAAAATAATATTGCTCAAGTATAAGTAAAAAGTAGTCATCCAAAATATTACTCAAGTAAAAGTAAAAAAAAGTATTCGGTAAAAAGACTACTCAAGTATAGAGTAACTGTTTCAATAGTAATGTCCGAAATTATAATATATTAGTGTGTACTGTGTATATACAGGGGATGGACAACGAAACTGAAATGCCTGGTTTTAGACCACAATAATTCATTAGTATGGTGTAGGGCCTCCTTTTGCGGCCAATACAGCATCAGTTGGTCTTGGGAATGACAGATACAAGTCCTGCACAGTGGCCAGAGGGATTTTGAACAATTCGACTTGCAGAATAGTGGCCAGGCCACATTCACATTCACCCTGTGGAGCTCCGGACAAACAGTTTTGGTGGAAACAGGAGAGTTGACATGCACATTTAATTCTGCATTGAGTTGGCAGCTGTGGTTTTATGATTTATGGATACAATCTGGGTAAGCTCTTGCGCCCACAGTTACTCCTGTTGGATGTGGTTCGTCCTTCTTGGTGGTATGCTGACATTACCCTGGATACCGTGGCTCTTGATACAGATGTGCCAGCAAGACGTGCACCAACAATTTGTCCTCTTTTAAACTCTGATATGTCACCCATAATGTTGTGTGCATTGCAATATTTTAAGCAAAACTGTGCTATTACTCTTCTAATGAAACCTTCACACTCTGCCCTTACTGGTGGAATGTGCAATCAATGAAGACTGGACACCAGGCTGGTCAAACTTAGCCATGAAAACCTCCAACACTAAACTGGCCAGTATTTCAGTTTCATTGTAGATCCCCCCTCTCTCTCTCTCTATATATATATATATATACATGATACTCTGTGTATGATATTTACTGCAATCATGAGAAGACAAATTCACTTCCTATTTACAAGGAATATACAGTAGGCATTTGAACATGCTGTCATCATGCCATCTTGCTGGTAATATTCTAATGTGTTCTTTAGTTCTATTTTAAAAAGAGCTGAATGTCAACTTTTGACATTTTTATGCGTCATAAAGTTAGCGTAAAGGGGCTTTGAGGTAAGTCACAGTGGTCATAGTTTCCCTTATGCATAATATGACATGACATTTAGCCATCACACACACACACACACACACACACACACACACACACACACACACACACACACACACACACAGTGTTTTGTGGCTCCTGGTATGTATGCATGTATGTAGACCAATCTATATTTACTGTATGTTTTGTTTGGTTTGCTTTGTGATCTAAGTGAATAGTATAGCTTTAACTAGCGCTGGGGTATCTTCTTTCACTTTTGGCTGCTCCCATTAGGGGTCGCCACAGCGGACCATTAGTCTCCATCTGACTCTGTCTACCACATCTTCCCTTGTCACTCCACATCCATAAACCTTCTCTTGGGCCTTCCTCGTTTCCTCCTCCTGTCTGGCAGCTCCATCTAACATTTTCCTCCCAATATACTCTTTATCCCTCCTCTGCATATGTCCAAACTATCTTAATCGGGCCTTTCTTTTGTCCCCAAATCGTCCTACCTGCACTGCTCCTCTAATATACTCATTACTAATCCTGTCCATTCTTGTCACTCCCAAAGCAAACTGCAGAATCTTCAGCTCTGCCACCTCCATACAACATTGCTGGTCTCACTACTGTCCTGAAAAACTTTCCCTTTTATTCTTGCTGATGCTTTTCTGTCACTGATCTCTCCTGCTTCTCTTCTACTTCTTCTACTGCCACTCATTTTTACTTTCTAAGATCTTGTTAAATAACCTAGTAAGCAACTCCACCGCCATCTCACCTAAACACTCCCATGCCTCCACTGGAATGTCATCTGGACCAACTTTCTTTCCACTCTTCATCCTCTTTATAGATGCCCTTACTTAAACCTTATTAATTTCCTGTATTACCTGATTCACTACCTCCACCTCATCCAACCTTCTCTTCCTCATTTTACTTATTCATGAGCTCCACAAAATACTCACTCTACCTTCTCAAAACACTCATTAGTCAGTACATTTCCATCTGCATCTTTTATCACCCAAGCCTGTACTACAACTTTCCCCTCTCAGTCTTCTGTCTGTCTGGCTATTAAAATTCTTTTCTTCTTCCTTTGAGTTTAGCTTCTCATACAACTCACTATACACCTGCCCCTTAGCCTTAGGCTTAGCCTTAGCCCTTGCCACATCTCTCATCACTTTACATGGCATTTCCTTATACTCCTGTATTCTCTCCTCATCTCTCTTTCTATTCCATTTCTTTTTTGCAAGAGTCTTTCTCTTGATGCTTTACTGTACAGTACTTCCTCATTCCTCCACCAAGTTTCCTTAACTTCCTTTCTCTGTCCTGATGTCATGCCAAATACATTCCTAGCTGTCTCCATTGCTATTTCTGCAGTACAATTACTTCCGTCCACTTCCAGATTTATACTCGCCACCATTTTATTTACACCATAGTAAAGCAGTTTGAACCCACCTCCAAATTTTTAATCCTCGAATCCTTTCCACTTGGTCTCTTGTACGCACAGTATATCTATCTTTCTCTACTCTATTGTAGCCGTTAGCTATCCCCCTTTACCAGTCATAGTGCGACACTGAAAGTTTCTATTTTAACCTCCACACTTCTACACTGCAAAAAATAAATATTTAACCTCTATGTAAAAAAAAAAAGTTTAGTAACAAATTGCACAGCTTTTTAAAGTTTTAGTCAACTTTTAGAGAAATTTGCTGGCCAAAACGAAATATTTCACTTTGCTGTTTAGTTGACACAACGTGTACCCAGTTCAAAATCTTAGGTTGACTCAACTTGTAATTCAAATATTTAAGTCAGCTCAAGTAGTATTAGTTGTGGGCTCAATTAAGTATATTTCTTTAGGGTTTACCCAACTTTTCATCTACTCAGAAAGGTAAGCTGTCGTCAGTTGTAGCCCATTGATGTAGTTGGTTCAAGTGATTGGAAAAACAAGTTGGCCTAACAATACTCCAGCAATTAAAACTCACAAACAATACAATACAAACTTTATTCTCTCAAAAAAATCTAACAGTGATCTGCATATAACAGAAGAATACAGGTTCTATTTTAATTAAAGGTCAGTAAAATACCTGGATAACACCAGATGCCTTTTAAAGTTGTGGGGATGAGGAGCTCTTGAAGATGATGGGCACTGTGTAGACTGTTGCTTCTCCTCAGGGTTGAACCCATAAACCCAAGTTTGTCACCGGTAATGATCCTCGATATGAAGGATGGGCCATGCACAGCATGCTGACAGAGTTCTTGGCAGACCTTGATGTGATGTTTCTTCTATTCCTGGATCAGCTTTCATATACAGGACAATATCTTTTGGGACACTGATTTATGAAAGGCTCTGGTTACTTATCAAAATGTTTCAAGACATAAAATAGCACCTCGTACAGGGTGTAATATGTAGAGGTGTGATTTTATAGGATGATGGTATTTCAAGTTGGTTAGAAACTGGATTGACTTGTCAAAGTTGTTGAATCACTGATAACTTGCTTGAACAAAGTCCCAGCTAAAGGTTCTGGTGAACAGTCAAAGCACATGGCTGTAAATTCAGTCTGCATACCTTGTCTATTTGAAAATTTGGTCTTAGGGCTTGTTGTAATCAGACATGTACCACTTCACAGTCCGAGCATTCCTCCGCATTCACCCTTGACTGCTGAGGCTTCAGATGGATGGGGTAACAGTCAACATGTTTTGTGGTCTTTGTGGAATTTATAATAAATGTAGCAGTAAAACTTTGTGATACTCTGTAACAGATATGTAATGATGATGTCGAAGGAGGGACGTTGTGTATAAGGGTGAAACTATTTGGTTTACCTACCAAGTTGTAATCTACCAAGTTGATGGTCCTCTGTAATGCTGTGTGACCTGAGGTATGTGTGAGTGTAAACCTAGTTAATAGCTGAGTTTAGATTCAAAACCCCCATTAGATTGACATTTAGAAGTGGAAATGAGCTCAGTGTGTTCAGTGGCCCTTTATTATACTACCCAGGCACACAAAATAAACTAAAATAAAATAAAAACACTCAAAATACAAGAAGACAAACACAGGAAGACACAGTGAAACCAGGGCAAAAGTAAGCTCAAGAATGAACTGAGAGAGCAACCAGAATCAGGACATGAAATACGCAGACCTACAAGGCTCGTAATTTACACAGTCAAAAGGTTGGTAAGACTTTGTACAGTACACATCATCCTATAAGTGGCTGGCAAAGGTTTTAGGAAAGGAATTCATGAGATTCTGATCCATGGTTTCCGGGAGAAGTAATATCTGGTGTTGCACAATAGTAATGGCAGTTCTAAAGTCAACAAAACCATTTCCGCTGCAGAAGAAACATTTGTTTCAGTTTGTGCTGTTGACGGACGAGAACTGAGAGGGTGAAACAAGTTCAGATGTAACATTCCCATCAGCAGCCAATGATGGTAGATGATGTGCGACTGTAAAGTAACAACATGCGTTAGTTTATGATCTTTCATTACACACAGTTCAACTTATGCAGAACATTAATGGAAATATAAAGTGTTGATTTATATATTGTATATATTAAAACAAACTTACTGAGGCATTGACGGTAAACCTCAAAGGACAAAACCGTGGTAATTATTAAAAATAAGAAGATCCCAACAATTATAAAACACACATTCCAACCTGTAAAGACATCAGCAAAACAACACTCTTTAATTCAACACCAGAAAGGTGTAACAGTAACCTGTGTGTGTGTGTGTGTGTGTGTGTGTGTGTGTGTGTGTGTGTGTGTGTGTGTGTGTGTGAGAAATAGCATACATAATCTTTGCTTTGAAGTTGAACTGCTCTGAAAGGCTCTCAAAAAATAAAGGTTTGTATTCATCATAAGGTCAATTCCTCTACTATTTCCTCTAATTGTGTACACATTTTTTCTGTGCAGCTTGTCTAAGCTACAATTTTCTGTCCTTAAACATTTTAAGGTATTGTTATATGATGAGACTGTTTCTGTGCCTAAATCTAACAAACACATTTTCTAGTGATGGATTTGACTTTCTCAGTACAATTGCTGCTTGCTAGGTTAGCTTGTTAGCTTGCTAGTGGCTCATGCTGGCTCACACAGCTCACGCAGAGTCTAGTGCCAGCGAGGCTGGAGTGGACAACCACATACTCAACCACATTACTCAGCTGCTCTGGTTTATGATTAGAAGCAGAGCCATTGCTAGGTATAAATACACACGTTGAGCATGAGACTCATGCAATCACTAATCTTTTGGTCTGGTTACTTAGTTCTTTCAAATTATTTTTTATTGCAGAAAGTTAATTTGCTTTGGGTTGTTGTGAAGGACCTCACGCATTACACACAAAACCACTAGATGGCGACTGCATCTTGATGACTGAAGTTCTCATTCAATATATTAAAAATGTTTTCCATATATGCAAGAATTTATTAAATATTCTCAAGTTTCATTCAATATATTTATGATTCTGTTCAGTATATTTAGACTTTCATTTAGTATTCTTAAATTTCATTCAATATATTCAGAGGTAAATTATTTATGAGAATATTGAATGGAAAAATGTGAGAATATTGAATGAAACTTAAGAAAATTCAATGCAAATTTTAATATGTTGAATGGAACTGAATGAATTTTATTTCAATAATACATGATTAACACATAAGTGAGTGCATGTATGGCTCAAAGTAGTTCTGTAAAAAACACTTGATATTGTACAAGAGATGATGAAATGTATGTATATGGGTAGATGGGTTTGTTAAGGTTTTTGGTAATGTCACAGCTGCTCTTGGTTTTCCCTGTTGATTTGTACGGAAGCGCATTTCATTCACGAAAGTAGAATTATCTCATAATTATGACTTACTATCTCATAATTATGAGATGGGGGGGCAGTCTGTGGCAGGGGAACATTTTAGCGTATGACATCGGAAACGAAAGTTACTGCCACATTGCAAACCCATGGAGATGTAGGAGCTGTCCTATTGTTTAGGTTCATGATTGTACACAGCAATATTTGCTCTAATGCCCTTGTCTTGGCCCGATGACCTTACCCTAACTTTTGTCATAATCATGAGATCAGAATCTTATAATTATGACTTAATATCTCATAATTATAAGTTATTAAGTAATAATTATGAATTAGTAAGTCATAATTATGAGACCAGGATCTTATAAGTATGACTTAATGTGTCATAATTATAAGTTATTAAGTAATAATTTTGAGCAAGTACATCATAATTATGAGATCATTCCTGTGATTTTTTTTTCTTTGTTGAATGCAATGTGCTTCTGTAGACAATAAAGCAAATATGGACAAACTTAATTCGCATTTATTTATTTATTTGATTGAGACACTGGGAGATATTAATGTCATTGAGTAATTTGGATGGTAATAGTAAATTTAACTAATGTACAATCATCAGTCTATACAATTGTCAGAGGCGGGGTGAAAAAACTGGAGTGAACCCAATAGCAGACGACTTATGCTTGAATTGAGTTAAAGTTCTTTTAATGGAAATGCTGAGGCTTGACTGAGTAGGCACAGTGGGAGCAGAGGAGAGAAGCAGCGTGTGTGTGCTTGGTGACAGAGAGTGGGGAAACCTTTAGTGACGATGGAGGAGGCGGGGCTATGACGCGAGGGAATCTCCACTATCCCGGAAGTAGAGCGCGAGGACTCCTCTCGGCTCTTTGCTACCGAATTTTCGCTGCTAATCTTCGTAGCTTGCAGTGGTTGAGAAATTGGGATATGGTGGCTGATCTCCCCAGAGAAAACGGAGATCGGCGCGCGGCGCAAACCTTCTCCCCGATGTCCGCGAACACGGAAGTGCTTGAACGCGGAAGCGCGCGTGCTGTGGAAGCAGCAACAGGCTAGAAGAATCGTCTTTTCAGGCGGTGGTCGGTATCCAGTAATCCAGCAGCGAGAGCAAACAAATCCAAATCGTGAGTACAGTTTTAAGTCCTGAGAGCAAGCGGGGTCATCCACGTTAATCAGTTCGATAGAAGTACCAGAGGGCGTAGGCGAGAGAAAAATCCGGAAAACAGGCAGGGTCGAAAACACAGGCTAGGATACACAATGATTATTTTACACAAAGAAACGCGAGGCACACGAGCAAGATACTGCGGCACTGAGTGGAACTCTTAGTGTGCTTATAAGCTGGAGAGATAATTGGCTGATCAGGTTCAGGTGTGCCAGAATGACAGGTGTGTGCGTGGGGAAAAAGATCAGGAGTGGAGTCTCAGTCTCTGGAAGTGCTTGGTTGATCAGGCTGACTCGTGACAACAATAGGATAGATGTTACATCTCCATTCGTGTGCAATGAGGCACTTTCAAGCAAAAGGATGCAGTAACTTTTGTTTCCAATGTCATGCATTTAAATGTCCCCCTGCCACAGACTGCTCCCCCTTTATCTCATAATTATGACTTAGTAAGTCATAATTATGAGAAAAGGATCTTATAATTATGAGATTTTAAGTCATAATTATAAGATATTAAGTCGTAATTATGAGATAGTAAGTCATAACTATGAGATCAGGATGTCATAATTATGAGATAGTAAGTCATAATTATGAGATAATTCCTGTTTTTTTTTTTGTGAATGTATATTTGCTTTGCATTTAGTATTTGCTTTGTGTTTCCTTGGTTTGTTACGAAGTAGGTTACTATGGTCATTGTCTCTGTGGTTAGTAAGGTCTTTTGCAGTTAAATAATACATTTTATCATCAGTTGATAAAATGAATTTTATCATAGGTTTCATCATATCATATATTGAGTGTGGTTCATGACACTCCACTGAGATGTATACATACATACCAATGTGTCAATCAAGTTTTCTCACTGCCATTAAATTCCTAGCAGCTCAATAATTTTGCTAAAAGAATAAGTTGGCTTGGTCTAGTCATATATCTTCCTACCTGGTCATGTTTGATAAAAACAGTGTCCACATTAGAGAGTAGATAAAAGGCTCACCTGATTTGCTTGGAAGTGTGATGCTCTTGCTAAATATGTGGTTGTGTGAATAACTGGCTTGACACGTGAGTGTTTCTCCTACTGTCCAGTTTGGCTTGCAGAGCATCAGACTGCTGTTGATGCTGCTGGAAACTTGATGGTGAAGAAGCTGAGTTGCTGTAGTCCATGTGAAGTTCACCAGTTGTGGACTAAAACCCTGCAGAGAGCAGATCAGCTCCACACAGGAGGAATTAGTGCTGTTTATCAGCAGCAGGGTAAGAGATGGTAGAACTGCAGCAGAGAAAAGTGAAATCAGAAAGTCAGCATTTCCTCAAGTTACCTATACAATATAGTACAAGATTTCTGAGATGAACATGCTATTACATTTACTGCACAAAACTGTTAGAGATCAAATAAAGTGTAACAAAATATTAGAATCATTATTACCTTTAAGCCTCAGAGTTAAAAATCTCTCTTCTGTTGGTGGTGGTATTAATCTAGTCGTCACACAGTTATAAACACCAACATCACTGCTTTCAACATCTGTTATATTTAATCCTAAAAGTTGGGTATTTACTTTAAACCGAGGTCTGCAGTAATGGTCATGAGTTTTATTATTTAGAATATTGTATGAACATAAATTAGAATTTTTCTTATCCTTCACCCAGACAACACTGACTTTCACAACATCTCTGTAACTGAACCGTAAAGGACATGGTAGAAAGGCAGTATCTCCAATGAACACTGTAATGTCCTCTGCACCTGAAGAGTGAAGAAGTAAATTAGTACAGTGCAAAATACTGACATAAAGAAATTAATTATCACCTACTGTACTTTCCAACTACTAGGTTTGGGCAATAATATAAATAGATATTATTAATGCCATAACCTCTATGATGGTAAACTATGCAATTAATGTTGCTTTTTCCCTACAAATGTGAGTAAAAGACAGTACAGTGGAATCTTGGATGGCAAGCATAATTCGTTCTGGAAGGGTGCTTGTATATTTCCCTCATAAGAAATAATGAAAACGCAGATTATTCATTCCACAACCCAAAAAAATGAATATCTAAAAAAAATTTTCTATATAAAATTTGTACTTTAAGATAAGTTTTTCCGTTAGTGTGTTTGTGTGCGTGTGTGTGAAGCTAAAGTAAAACAGTGTGGAATGACTTTTGCACACACACACTAATGGAAACACTTAAGAAGGAACCTCTCTAATGACACTTGAGTGCGCGCACACAACAATGGAATCACTGCTGTAAAGTAAAAATAAAACTAATTAACCTGCATGTTACCTTTGAAAAGAATCGCGACAGATCAGTGTTTCTGTTAGAGAGAGTGTGTTTGTGAAGGTGAGAGGAGGAGGGAGGAGGCACACACTCCCTAATAAACCTGCGCGCACACACCACACACACACACACCCACACACTAATGGAATCAGTGATTTCTAACAAGGAGAGAGAAGCAGGATCTTGCTTTAGCTTTATGCGCTCACACACGTGTTATAATAAACAGTACATGCCCAGTAAAGAAAGTGTGTGAAAGGACGACTTCTTATTCCCCCCCATAAGAAATAATGAAAACTCAGATTATTCGTAATAATAATAATATATATATATACACACAAAATATAAAGTCAAAATAAAACAAATTAACTTGCAATTTACTATTGAAAAATGTAAAAATAAATCATAGTAGAGCAGTGTTTTTGTTAGTGTGCATTTGTGCGGACATGCTGTGTGTGTGTGTGTGTGTGTGTGTGTGTGTGTGTGTGTGTGTGTGTGTGTGTGTGTGTGTGGTAAACTTATCATCTTGGATAAATCAACGACATGTTTGTTGGATCCAATCCCAACCAGATTTTTAAAAGAAGTGATACATACGGTTGGAGAGCCACTTCTAAACATTATCAACTCTTCATTACATCTACAGTATGTCACGTCCCTAAATCTTTTAAGTTGGCAGTTATTAAGCCTCTTCTTAAAAAATCTAATTTAGACATGAATAATATAACAAATTAAAGGCAGATTTCAAACCTTCCGTTTATATAAAAAAAATATTAGAAAAGGTAGTATCAGCTCAAATATGCACATTTTTGCAGGAAAACAATATCCCTGAAGAATTTCAGTCAGGTTTCAGGCCCCATTATTGTACAGAAACTGCACTTGTTAAAATTGCAAATGACTTGTTTTTAGCTTTGGACCAAAGGTTTCATTTCAATACTCGTCTTACTTGATCTTACAGTAGTGCTGCATTCGACACTATAGATTATAATGTTCTCATAGATCGCTTACAAAATCACATAGATATTCAGGGACAGGCATTAAAATGGTTTAGATCCTACCTGTCTGACTGATACCATTTTGTAGATCTAGGGAGAACAGTCTGGTGTAATGCCAGTGAAAAATGGGGTCCCATAAGGGTCAGTTTTAGGACCTCTCCCCTTCTCAATATACATGCTTCCCTTGGGTAACGTCATTAGAAGACATGGAAGTTTCCATTGTTATGCTGATGATACCGAGTTATACTGTATATCTCCACAAAACCAGACGAAATACCCAAGTTGCCTAGACTAACTGAGTGTGTTCAAGATATAAAAGATTGGATGGCCGATAATTTTCTTTTACTAAATTCAGATAAGACAGAGATATTATTTATTGGCACAAAAAATATTACACAACAGCTCTCACAAGTCAGCTTGCGTTTAGAAGGATGTACTACACCAGCTAGACAGTGAAAGACCTGGGTGTAATATTAGACAGTAACTTATTCTTTGAAATCACATTTACAATATCACAAAAACAGCCTTTTTCCACCTTAGAAATATTGCTGAGCTTATCTGATGCAGAAAAGCTGGTTCATGTATTCATGACCTCCAGACTGGAGTATTGTAATGCATTACTCGGTGGTTGTCCTGCATCCTCAATAAACAAACTACAGTTAGCCCAAATTGCAGCCACCAGGGTTCTAACTAGATCAAGAAAATATGATCATATAACCCCAATATTATCATCCCTGCACTGGCTATCTTTTCAGTTTAGAATTAATTACAAAATAGCATTGCTTACGTACTGTACAAGGCTTTAAATAGTTTAGCTCCCACATACCTAACCAGTCTTATGATACGCTACAATCCACCACGTTCTTTAAGATCACAAAACTCCGGACTTCTGGTAGTTCCCAGAATATCAAAATCTACAAAAGGGGGTAGGGCGTTTACATATTTAGCTCCAAAGCTTTGGAATAGCCTTCCTGACGGTGTTCAGCTCAGACACAGTCTCCCAGTTTAAAAGTAGACTCAAGATGCATCTCTTTAATCTGGCATCATATAATAATAATTCATCATATAACCTCATACTACCGTACATATATTCTGAATGGCTACGCCAATTCTTTCCATCTGCTCTTTATTTTCTACCCATTCCTGAGGCATCTTGAGATTGTGCCCGCTTCAGTAGACAGAGGCCAACCCTGTGAGGATCCTAAGCTCATCCAGAGAAGGACCAGCTCCAGCTGGATTCTGCTTCATGATGGTCTGGAGCTACACATGCTGCTCCTGTGCTCCCACTGATCCAGACCCCATCTGCCTTCTGCACCTGCTGATTCATCCCTGTGCTGAACTGGACTTCATGTTGATTTAAATAACTTCTGTTATATCGAACTTTCAGCTGCATAACACATGATGTTATATAATTTTTGTTATCTGTTATCACCCAAATGAGGATGGGTTGCTTGTTGAGTCTGGTTCCTCTGAAGGTTTCTTCCTATTGCCATCTCAAGGAGTTTTTCCTTGCCACTGTCGCCATCACCCTTGGCTTGCTCATCAGGGACAATCTCATTATCTAGACAAATTTTCTTTTAATTTTTGTGAAGCTGCTTTAAGACAATGACCATTGTTAAAAGCGCTATAGAAATACAATTGAATTGAATTGAATTAAAGTATGACAAGATGAGAAATGACTCCCACGCTCCCCATCGTGTTTTACACAGTAACCCTCCCTGGGTGTGTGTGTGTGTGTGTGTGAGAAAGTAAACCCAAGCAGACGTTCTCTCTCTCTCTCTCTCTCTCTCTCTCTCTCACACACACACACACACACACACACACACACACACACACACACACACACACACACATGGAAACACTAACGAAATCACTGCTGTAAAGTTAAAATAAAACAAATTAACCTGCACTTTACATTTGAAAAGAATCGCGACAGAGCAGTGTTTCCTAAAGAGAGAGTGTGTGTGTGTGTGTGTGTGTGTGTGTGTGTGTGTGTGTGTGTGTGTGTGTGTGTGTGAAGCGGAGATGAGCGGAGAAGGGAGGGGGCACACAATCTTTACTGACATACTTGGGCACACACACTAACAGAATCAGCACTTTCTGACAGAGAAAGAGAAACACGATCTTTAACAAGGAACCTCTCTAATGACACTTGCTTTTGTGTTGCTTTCGCACGACTTTCTCACACGCACACATCCAAACACAAAATAAAAGATGCTTTAAGTGTGCACACATGGTCAGAGTGTTATAGTAAACAGTTCTCGCGCGCACAGATGTTGATTATATGAGTGACGCACATGCACTGACACAGAGCATGGGAGACGATTACCCACAATTCCGCAGCGCGTGAGAAAGAAGAACCATTGGCTCAGTTGTAATCATGCGACGCTCAGTGTCAAAACAAGAAGCGCATGCGTGATTCATGAAACTCTAAGATATTTGGTACTCGTTAATCAAGACTCCCTCATTTATCAATGCAAACCGGGTTACTTGCAATGCAAGGTTGCACTGTACTGTGATACTTAAAGTAGATAATAATCCCTTGGCTTATTGTGTTATTAAACGTTAACCTTTATTAATCTGTGTCCTCTGTACTGACCATGTAAGTTTTCCACATTTTGTTATGTTTCACACTCAAAATATGTTAAAAACTTTATTTCCCTCTTCAGTCTACACACAATAGTTCATAGTATCATAGTAAAATCTATGATCATAGTAAAAACAGGTGTTTTGGTGTGTATGCTGGTGTTAAAGAGCCGCCAACTTTAGCGAGTTTGCTTGTGGAAGTCTTGGAGCGGAAATTACGGAGCGGTGCTTGTGCACACTGTTGGGAAGATTCTTCCTGTTCCGAAATAATGTGGTTTAAACCAGAAAATAAATATATATTTTTTACACCAACCCAAAACTCCCTTGTCTTTCCGATACAGGGTTCTCTTTCTTCTTTGAACACAAACTTCTTCTGTCTTTTCTCTTTTGTCTTTTCGCTCTTGCATTTCCTCTTTTCTTTCCAAACACTCCTTTCTCTTTTTTTCCCAGGCACTCTTTTTCCTTTTGTTTCTGCACATTCTTTTTTCTTTTATTTTCTTGTTTCATTCCACTCACTGTTTGGTTCTGTATACTGTATACCTGGTGCTTCCTAAATGTCTCTTTGGATTACATGGGAGCGTTCCCACGCAACCACATGTGAGAGTGGCCTGCCTGGATGGCCGAGGTTCAGCTTTCACGCAACCCTCTGCGTTTCATGTTATACAGCGTTTTTTGTTAATTTATTTAATAATAAAGACTGAAATATATTATTTACATATTTACATTCAGATTCAGATTCCTTCTGTTGTCATTGTATAATTGAAATGATAAAATTGAAGCACAAGGTAAAAACGGTAGTGATAAAATTTTAATAAATAATGTAGAAAAAATTTATATATTTATATAAAATAATAATAGTAAAGATATACAATGATAGTTATTGTATATATTTAGGCTAATGTTCAGCACAAGTTGTAAACATAGATAATGATTATTATTGCACCTATTTGAAACATAAGTACTGATAGTTATTGCCATTTTTGAGACTGGGATTCAGTATAACAATAGCTTATTATACTAAAAAAAGAAAATACACTTTAGTGTATTACAAATATTGAAATCTTACGAATATTGAAATCTTCAATAGTACATTGCAGATATACTAACAAAAAGTTGTTAGTCGTGTCAAGTCAGTGAATATATAAAAAGTATACTAACATCATGCTTTTACCAAATTTTGCAATTATCCTTTAAACACAGTTAAAAATAATTGTATTATAGTACACTTTCAAAAAATATAGGAAAATATACTTGTTAGAGCTATAAAGTACATTTTTAATAAATCTCTATAGTATTTAACTTCATTATTACGTAGATGTAAATGTAACCTTTTGCATATTTGTGACTATTGGCTTACGTAAAGGTCATAGGTCAATTTCATATGTTTACAGTAGCAACCGTGTAGTGTTTGATTTATTAAAAGAAGGAAGGACTCGGTGTTTTTGACCGTTCTTTGAAACATTCTTTTTCTGTTTAATTTGAAGCTTGAAAAGGTGTAAATAGTTCTTAAGGTTAATTTGTTGAGTGTCTTGTATCCAGACAAACGAAGATTAAACTGATACACTACAAGTGTTCTGGTTTTACGTGTCAAATCCTTCTGCCAGTCCTTATAGAAATGGCGAAGAACAGGAAAACATAGATCGCCATTACAATACTTTAAGTGAAAGGTTCTTGCATGCTGAAATAATTTTTGCACGTTCAAGATTTGTTTAGCACGAACTGAAGAATGCTGCAACTATTCCAGGCAATCAGAGACTAGTATCGGCGTAACACCAGCCAATCAGAAACTGAAGGCAGGCAGATTCGGACTGTCTGTTTTCTGATTGGCTGCCCAGTTATCCATTTCTTTTTTGAATTCACGGCTCGTTCTTTTTTTTTTTTCTTTGTCATAAGGTAAATTTCATGTTTTTTTAAGGTAGTATAAAATTAGGTACATAGTTTAAACATGTGTTATGGCTAAATCTTATGTACTTCACTTCTGGTATAATGCTCCATAGCTCTCGGCCTGTTTTCAGTCTCTGTGTAACAGTTAGAATCAACATACCAGGTCTAAATTCTAATACTAATGTATGTCTTTGTTCTGACAACAGCTTAAATTTTAGTTTGTGTGTTTGTAAGACAGGCGGCACAGTGGTGTAGTGATTAGCACTGTCGCCTTGCACCTCCAGGGTCCAATTCCCATAGTGTGTAAATGAGTGTGTGTGTATGTGTGTGCCCTGTGATGGCTTGGCACCTAGTAGTGCTTTTTTTGTAACCTTGTACAAATTAAATCTCTTGTACTTATGAATAAAATCTGCATCTATATTACTGATGTAATGTGTTTCAAAAACAGGTTATAGTGAAGAAAATGCATTCAGCGTGTGTAAATTATCCTAAACACCTTTAGTGTACTTATAACACATTTGCAATACATTATTATAGAAGACTGTGTGTACTATGATACTATATATTATATGTATATAATAAAGTATATTTGTATTAACTACACTTTTTAATAATTTTTTTATTATGTACTTTTTTATTATTTGGAATTGACCAGAGGTATAACAGCATGCTACTACAATAATAATATACTGATAGTATATTAATCATGTATTTGTAACACAGTAAAAATTGCCATAATGTACTTAGAATACATTACATATATACTTTAATTTCATTACATACTGTCAGGTATGTATGTTAGTACACACGGCCATATACTTTAAGTGATTAGCAGTAAGTATAAAAAGTATACAAAGTATACAAAAAGTATACTGAATACACTTAAAACTGTGCTTTTGTACAATTTAATAACTTAAATGCACTTAGTACAAAATTAGTTGTTCCAAAATAGCGACCATCAAGTATACTTATTGTAAGTATGCTTTGGCATGTTAAGATTTAATATAATGTACTTAGCATACTTTTTTTTTTTTTTTTTTACTTGGGAAGCTATTTAACAGGCTGATTGTTCTAGTTAGACCTGACCTGTAATGTCTGCCTGAGGGCAGGAATTCAAACAAATGGTGTGATGTGTGAGATGAGTCCTGAAAAATGTGTTTTACTTTCTGCACCGCACGTGACGTGAAAATGTCCAGAGCTGGTAGTAGTGCTTTTATAATTTTCTTTGCAGATCTGATGATTCTTTCCAGAGCCTTCTTATCAGCCGCAGAACTAAGATCAGGATGCTTTCCACAGAAGTGATTAAAGGACAGCAGCAGATGTTGTGACAGGTTGATCTTCCTGAGAGCTTTTTAGGAAGTATAGACCCTCTGTTATGATACTTACACCTGAGCTTTGGGGTATCCTATGCCTATCGTGGTCCTTGAAATACTTCTACAACTTGACTGGAGTTCACCTCTGGCTAATTGACTTTACTGGACACATTTAGGAAAGGCACTGTACCTGTCGATATGAGGTCAATATATTGTGCATGTCAGCAAGACCATTTCAACAAGACCAGTATATTGTGCATGCCTAATGCATACCACAAGGAAAATGCGTGAGTGGCTTCAGAACAACTGGCCCATGTAGAGTCTGGATCTGAACACAAAAAAACAATCTCTAGTGAGATCTGACCCTGCTAGTTCAATTTGGTTGAGCTTGAACGATTCTACCAAGAAGAGTGGAAACTTCCAAAAGAAAGATGTTGCAAGCTTGTAGCGTCACTCACAAGCAGGCTGTCTGCCAAAGGTGTTTTGACCAAGTACTAAGTGATGGGTCTGAATACTTATATAAAATGGGTATTTTAGTCTTTAACAAAACAATCTATACAGAGCTGTTTTTACTTTTGTGGAGTCTTGTGTGTAGAATGATGAGGAAAAAAAAAAACTGTATAGGCACCATATTATCTGTAATCCAAATGTGGTTATATATGTTTATCATGTCTACATTATTGTATACAAAACCATTCACTATTTCTAAGCATACCTTAAAATTAATAAATAAAATTACAAAATAATTTTTGCATGCCTTTAAAGAAAACAACACATTACATGACAGCACAGTTTTCAAATGGAAAAAAGTAGTCTAATGGGTTTTGCATAAAAATAGAAAAGAGCGAGTATGACAAAGGTACAGCTGCCTGAATAGCACATAGAAGCATTTCGTCCTTTTACACCAAAGTTAAGATGTACAAATGTGCTGATTTTTAATTGTCTAAAATTTTAGCTGGTATGAAATAATAATTGGTACTGGACTGTATTTTATATGTTATAAATAAAAATATATTGTCATATTATTTAATATTTAAAAAAAATCTATTTTAATGCTTGAATTTTATAACTTGACTCATTTAGTAATATAACATTCCATAAGTCTAGAAAAGGCGATTGTTTCACATTTGTTTGTATATTAGCATTACAATATATATGCATTAACAAAAATGAAATTTAGAAAAAAAATGTCTTACCAGTATTAGTAGAAGAACAAATAATAACAGTTAGAAAAAGGCATAAAAGCTTCACTGAAGACATGCTTACCACAAAGTTCTAAACACACACATACAAACCCACCTCACATCCCGTCATGTCCTGTCCTGTCCTCACACCTCCAACTGCTGCGAGTTACATGATTCAAGATTCTTTATTCATGATTCAAGATTCTTTGTCACTATATTAAGTATAGTGAAATTGGTGCAGCCTTTACAGTGCAGGTAAACTTTTGATTTTAAGAATTTATATATGAAAAACACTGCAGACAAGGTGAATACTGTAAATAAGAGAGTGATTTATAAGGTACAAGAACCATGTTGTATGGTTCAACCATATGTTGAAAAAAAATAGAACGTGCAACAGAATGTAAATATTGAGTATAGAATAGAAACATATAGTGAATAGACACATATGAAGTATACAGAGAATGTACACCTGTAGGTTGGGGTATAAAAAGACAGATCAAATTGATAAGGGTGTCTGTGTAAGGGTGTCTGTATAAGGGTATGTGTGTGTGTGTGTGTGTGTGTGTGTGTGTATGTGTGTATGTGTGTGTGTATGTGTGTGTGTGTGTGTGTGTGTGTGTGTTTGTGAACCTAGTAACATTTAGTTCCTGTCCGATGCCGGGATAGAAGCTGTACTGGAGCCTGCTGGTTTGTCAAGTGATGGACCTGAATCATTTACCAGAGAACAGCAGTTTAAATTGAAAAGTGATGTCAAAAGGTGGAAAGGGTCCTTCAGGATGTTTGCTGCCCTTTACAGCAAACATCCTTTTTACAAAGCAAGGCAGCGTGCTTTGTAAAAATCTTTCAGCAAAGGCACAGAGCAGCTTATGCTTTTCTGCGCTGGTGATCACCCCTAAGAGGGCTTTCCTGTCTGCATTTATACTGCTAGTGTACCAAGTAGAGATGTAACAGTTTAACACATGCTCAATGGGGAAGTGCTAGAAGGACATTGAGAGTAGTATTTCCTTAGAATCCTTATGTAGTAGATTAGCTGTTGTACTCTTTTGACTGCTGCTGAGGTGTTTGTGGTCCAGGAGATTTCATCGGCAATATACATGTCTAGAAATGCTGGAATTCTCTCTGCGGGGAAAATGCTGATGTGCAGTGATGTGTGATCCTTGTTTTGACAGTCTATGATGACAATTGTTTTTTTAAGCAATAGGGGCCAGGTTGTCTATCATTCTGTGGATTTCAGCTCTGTAAGCTGTTTCATTACCTGCTCAGATGAGTCCAACAACTGTCATGTCATCAGCAAATTTAATGATGGTGTTGGTGGAATGGGTTGGGGTGCAGTTGTGGGTGAAAGGGACGTAAAGAAGTGGACTCAGCAAACAGCCTAGTGATGCACCTGTGCTGATTATTAAAATGAAGGAAGTATAGGTGTCACTTCTCGCGATAAGCCATGATCACCCGCAACCCCTTTCCACACTCCATTCCACTGCGTCCGTTTTGCCGCCTCATTTATTCATGCTCAAGCACACCTGTACTGTACTTCATCTCATTCGCCACTCTGCTCTATACAGTATAACTCTCCCTCAAAAAACCAGTTCTCGCCGAATTATTGCATGGTCAAAGCCTCCTGCCTTTTTTGGCCAAATTATATTCTTGCTCTTTCACATTGTCAAACCTTTTTGCCCTCACGGATTAAGTTTTTGCATCGCGGATTAAACGTGTTTGCTATGCTGACTGATCTGAGTTTAAATCATTTTAGTGATTTTCGGTTCTGTGAATCACGTTCATCAAAATGAACAAATCTTTTTTGAGTAATTTACCTAATTTCGTTCTTTTGACTAGAAATAAAATAAAATGTTATATTTTCAATACAAAAATTTCAAAACAGACCCCCAACACGTAGTATTTTAACCCACCATTTATGTAGGGTTTCAGCTCTGGTTCAGAGGTGAATTGAATCTTTAAGGATTTGAGTTAATTTTGTTACACTTAATTAAATTTTATAGCAACAGTAGTTGATACACTTTATCAACTACTCATCCAGCTTTTAGTATGATTTAGTGTATCCTACCAATTCTGTTTATCCCGCGGCCGACAACGATAATACAAAATCTAGAATTTACGTAATTATGAGCAGGGTAATGTAAGATCTGACCAAGACAACAATTCTTTATAAAGAAACAAGAATTTATTTGAACTAATGTATGATACATGAAACTACGCTACTTGAACACACGCATGCAAACACGTACACACACAAACATACCAACAGTTTGCAGGTTGGAAGTTAATGAAGTTCATCTAGTACTGTTTACTAGATGGAAGAAATTCACAAGAGCAGAGTCTTGGGTTTAATCTTATGGGTTTAGTTATGAAACGAGCACCATTTTCAGCAAGGTATGCAGCTTTGTTTGTATACTTGCGTTACGTTTCGCTCTCATCTTGTGGTTTGCCTCCGGTGAAGAGAATCACAGCATTGCTGATTGGTTGGTGCTCTGTGGTTAAAATGACGTCTTTCAGGAAAGCCCTTCGGTGAGGCTTGGTTACCTGGTTACCGATGGCGTGCTCTGGAACAACTTCTGTGGGTTTCTTTGTTGCAGTTCTGGCACGAAGTCTCATTGAGAGTTCCCGAAGAGCGGATGACGCCATCGAGGTCGTCATTGCACTCGCAAGGGCGGAAGACCGAGCTGCAAGCTTGCTTCCTTCAGATGGTCATGATGACAACGTGAACGTGTTTGGAGGAGTTGGACACTGAGTTTTAACCCTTCATCACAGTCCGTCCCACGGATGATTGGTCCAATCAATCGGATGTGGTTGCGGGGCTTAGCCACGCCTCACTTGATTCCCCCTTTTGTGCATACATTAGGCCGGGTTTACGGCTGTCACATGGGGTCAAGTCGATCACACTTTTAATTACCTTTTATAAAGTAATTTTACATGAGCTCTTGTTCATGCGACCAATTTTTCGTATACACTACTGTTCTATAAATACAATAGGCTCTCAACTGATACCACACATCCCCTATCTTACATACTCATTTATAGCTTTGTTTAATAAACAGGGTTTTTAAATGCTGATAATACGTTTAAAGTTATGTAGAATAACCAAACATAACACACAGATATAAAACATACTGAATATATGTTTCTAACATTTTGCCCTACTGGCACACTTTAAAGATCATTTAAATAGCTGTATTTCTCTTTGTTCATTGAAAGCCTTGTGGAGAATGCATGTGTCCTGGGGTCATGAGATGGTCAAAGTATGACTTGGTGGTTTCCTCTCAACTCGGGGTGAAGCTGTAAAACTGTCCGCTTTGTTTACAGGATCGCCAATTTATGCCATAGTTTTGGGTCTAGTTTGAGGCATCTGGCTTTAGTGTGGCTTCAGGCACAGCAAACTTCCTGTCCCATGCCTGGTTAAGTTTCATGCAGCTTAGTTTTACAACCTCTCCTTGATGTTCACGAATGAGATGAGGTTATTGGGATGGCGCCATGATGTCTGGGGAAGAAGTTTTTGGAATGTGATCGATTGTTTGCTCTTTTTGGGGTCTGCTAATCCCTACAACGTCTACATACACAAATTTTGGCTATACAGTGGAACCTTGGATTACGAGCATAATTCATTCCGGAAGCGGGCTTGTATTTGAAAAAACACTCATAACCCAAATAGAATTTTCCGATAAGAAATAATGAAAACTCAAATTATTCGTTCTACAGCCCAAAACAATAAATACATAAAAAAAATTATACAATATATAAAGTAAAAATAAAACAATTTAACCTGCACTTTTTAAAAAAAGTAAAAATAAATCCGTGTTTCCGTTTGTGCGCGCAGGCACCGTGTATTTGTATGTGTGTATGTGTGGAATTAGCCCCTCACCTAGTCTTAAACAGTAAAAACCTCCTCCCTCCTCCAACCTTGCTTTTTAAGTTTCACAACTAACATACACAATGCAAACACTGTAATGATAGTCACGTTAGCGCATACTAACGGACTCACTGCTGTAAAGTAAAAAATTTTAAATAACAAATGAACCAGCACCTTACCTTTGAAAAGAATCGTGACAGAGATGAGTTTTCTGTGTAAATAAAGCGCGTGTGCTGCCAGGGAGTGTGTGTGTGTGTGTGTGTCGGTGTCAAATTACGTGCGCGCGCACAAAGTACACATGAGTAAAGTGTGTGTGTGTGTGTGTGTGTGTGGGGCACAGTTTCAAATTACGCGTGCACACAGAAGAGAGAGGGAGATATTGATTATACCAGTAAGAGACGAGCACTAAGAAGCAGCAGGGAAGACAATTACCCATAATTCTCGCAGCACAAGAGAGAGAAAAATCATTGGCTCAGTTGTGACCACTTGCCACTCGGTGTCAAAATAAGAGTTGCATTCGTGATACATGATACTCGGCGCATGTAAACTAATACTTGCTCGGTTTCTGATAAAAAATTTATTACAAATCTTTGCTCGGTTTGAAGAACACTTGTAAACCACTTTACTCGCAATCCAAGGTTCTACTGTAGTTCCAGTAATTAAAATATTACAATGCAGCTAAAGTATATTATAAACAGAATGAGCAGCTCACCATCATATCTTCTAGGCAGAGTCGTTCATTATTTTGAATCTATTGCACTGCATAGCGTCTATGGGAGTCACGTGACAAAAGAACGAATGACCCGGGACTTGGAAGACTCATTGAGGAGAACCGTTGAATTCTGTTTCCTATGTACTGCACTGCATAGCGTCTATGGGAGTCACGTGACAAAAGAACAAACGACTCGGACCAAAGACTCAAAGGTAACGACTCATTTCTGTTTCCTGTACATAACCTATGGAGCTTTGCGCATGCGCTCCAAGTAGAAAATTAACAAATCACTCTCCGAGTCAAAAAGAACGAATCGTTCATGAATGACCCATTACCACTACCGGCTTTGATCTTCTGCTTCCGCTTTTGACTCTGTCTGAATCCCCAGGATTATTCTCATTTGGTCTACAGGTGTGTGCTTTCGAATTAAGTGTGATCGCTTACAACCCAATCTCCTTTCGCGGCTGCTCTCATTCTGTGTATTGGAAACTGCAGGCGCTCGGCGCCCTTTGATCTCCTCACGCAGCCACTCTCCCCATGCGCGCCGCAGCTCTACACCCCTGATCCGCATAACCTCTGTCCACAGCCGCTTCCAACCTGCACTGCTGCCCATCCCTGACTGCACCTTGATTATTCTATTTTTTGCTCAAGTTTTTCTTTCTCTGCTTCCAGCACATTTCTCATTAAAAACATAAAACTCAATCTGATCTGGCGTGTCTGCTCATAGTCCTCCAACCTCCCAGACACAGTCAGCTTCGTGACAATAGGGGCCTAGCCTAACCGTTTGTGGGTGGTTAATAAGTCCTTAATCAAGAGGCAGAAAGATGAGACGCCTAAGTGCAACATTTTGGTTACCAGTCTGTCAGGGATGCACGTGTTAAATGCAAAGCTATTATCAATTAAGAGCATCCTCACATAATTTTCTCACTATTCTAGAAGGAGCAATGCAGGGCACTGTGTAGGGCAGCAGTAATAGCTTGTCTGTGGCCCTATTGTCTTTGTATGCAAACTGGTGTAGGTGATTGCAAAGATATCTGGGAGATTAGGTTTTGACATATCTTTGGACCAATCTCTCAAAAAATTTCACAATAACTGGGGTAAGGGCAACCAAACGGTAATCATTGAGACTACTGATGACAATTTCTTCGGCAGTGGGATTATTATTGACTTCATGCAGAATGAAATAATGTCTGTTGACAGAGACAGGTTGAAGCATTTTGTCTTCCTTGGCCTGAGAGACCTGAGCATGGTCCTCACCGTGTTCCTGTCCTGTGATGCAACTGTCTCCGTTGTCCTCACCTCAAAGCAGGTAAAGAAGCAGTTGAGGTCCTCTCCCAACAAGGCATTAGCATCAGAGAGCTTATAACTATTGTTTTCAGATAAAATCAGGTAACTACATACAGGAGTAAAAGTGTACTGCTTTCACAGGATTTATGAGGGTAAGTTGCAGTTATGAGTAAGAAATCTGAAGTGATCTGAAGTGAGAAAAAATATACACAAGTGGAAAGCAATCAAGACAGTTGCCAATCTTCCCAGGAATGGATGTACCCGCACATTCACCCCAAGGTTAGACAATCCAATGCTCAGAAAAAGTCAAAGATAAATACATCACTAAGCATGTTAAAAGTCCATGACAGCACAATTAGAAGAAGACTGAATATGTAACTGCTTGGAAGGGTTTCCAGGAGAATGTCTCTTCTGTCTAAAAATAACATTGTGAGGGGTTCGCAAAACTGCATCTAAACAAACCACAAGTCTTCTGAAACAATGTCCTACTTCTTCTTTTCCCACAAATCTTCAACCAGCTTTTAGCTGAATAGTTGTAGTGAGTAGTTTTATACCCCATTATGTATGTATGTATGTTGCCCTTTTAAGATTGCCGCCCCTCCCCCAGTGTGTGTACTGCGCAGGTGTGTGCATGAAAAGCAGAGAACGGAGTAGAAGTTCAGGTGTGCTGCTCACCCCCGAAACACTTTATTCTTTTACCCTTTTCTTTACTTTTACTTTAGGTTAATTATTAGGTGTATTATAATTCTGTGACACTGAAAGAGGCTGATAAAGGTTTTGTGCTGAATGCTATTTTTGACTCTGAGCTATTTTTTCCCTCGACTATCCTGTGCAAAACGTCACACCGTATTTAAGCGACCACTTTGATTTTAAGCAAAAGAAAGGCAATAGCTTTATTATGCAAAGGTGTTCCTTCAATTAAAAACAACTAGTTTAAGACAAAACTCTGAAACTTTTACTCTAAAAATGGAGTAAGCTCAGTTTTTAATGAGCTACTTTTTACTTTTACTTGAGTAGATTTTTATAATGGTAACTTTACTTGTACTTTGGTAAAATTTCCCAGAAGTAACAGAACTTGTACTTGAGTACAAAAGAAAAAAAAAACTTCCCATCTCTGATTATTACATGCGAATCTAACCATGTATTGCTTTACATGCCTATAAAAACAGTGACATGTTGTGAACTGAGTTATATGCCTGAAAGTGATTTGTATGTTTTACTACATTTGCGTTACAGACAGATACTATATAAACCAGTAGGCAGACTTAAAGACATAAAAAAAAAGAAATCCTCAAAACATTTTCCATGCCGATTAAAAAAAAAAAATCCTTAAATGAATTCATATTTATACTTTGTCAAACTTTGTCATTTTGGACATTATTTATCAGATTATTTAGAATCTGATTCTGTGATCAGTAACGCAGCGGGAATTCTGAATGTCCCGTACCTGGTAGATGATCCCTTCATCCACTATGATCAGGGGAGGAGGCTTTTCCTCTTCTAGGCCAGGCTATGTAGATGAGAAGATAGGGTTTTGGTATGTTTTCAACGGAGAGACATGGAAAGTGAAGGTGGTATATGACATAACCTAGAAATTGAACTGACGACTGGTTGAATGGGCATTTTTCAGCCTTGAGAAATAGTTGGAACTTACGGAGACATTGAAGTACCTTTGTGACATGCACACGGTGTTCACCCTCAGACTTGGAAGATATGAGTATGTCATCATAGGGCATCACCAGATATTCATAATGTCCTGTAGGTGTTATGAATGCCATCTTCCACTCATCTCCTTTTTGAATACGGATAAGGTTGCATGGACTGCGAAGATCTAGTTTCATGAAAATGTTGGCTTCTTGAAGACATTCTGAAGCTGCTGGGGCCAGGGGTAATGGGTAACAGAATTTAACGGTGGCTGTGTTAAAGGTACGGAAATCAATACACGGCCTAAGTACGACAACTTTTTTTTGCCCCCCCAAAAAAATGGATGCCGCAGGGGAAGCTGACGGGTGGATGAAACTTTGTTGGAGAGCCTGCATAATATATTCCTCCATGTTCTTTTTTTCTGGGATGGAGAGTGGATAGATTCGCCCTCGTGGCAGTGGTTCGCTGGGAAGGAGGTCTATTGCGCAATCCCATTGATGATGGGTTGCCCTCTTGGGGCAGAACACATCACTGAAAGCAGAGTATTGCGGGGGCACTTCCACAGACTGCTTTTCCACAGGGCTTTCAATGGGGGTAGAGTGCAGTTTCAAGACTTGGGGATTTAATGGCAGTGTGGGTAAACAGTTTGGTGAACACGCCTTTCCCCACTTGAGTACTTCTTCTGTAGCCCAAGAAAGGATAGGGTCGTACTTCAGTAACGAGGCGCGTCCTACGATAACATCTGCCGTGGATTCCTCCAGAACCAAAAAGGTGATTTCCACCTGATGGAGTAGACCCACCTGCAGTGTAACGGGGCCAGCAGATGAACATACAGATTTCCTGGACAGGGGTTTTCCGGTTATTGATTGGACTTGAAAGATTTGTTCCGTCGGGGTGGTCTTGATCCTGAGGTGCTGACACAGGTTGCCAGAGATGAAGTTCCCTGCTGACCCAGAGTCGAGGAGTGCTGCCACTGAAACAGAAACATGGGAGGCAGTAAGGCTTACAGGTGTGGTGAGGGGTTGTATTCTTGCTATATTAGAAAACCAAACACTCACCACTGGACGAGGAGGATGGGTGGGGCACTCAAGCCTGCGGTGACCCGCATTACCGCAGTACAGAGACTCTGGATCAGCCTTCTCTGTCGTTCGGCCAGTGAAATTCGACCCCTGTCCAGCTGCATGGGTTCCAGTATGGTTTCAGGGCTACCAGACATCGTCAGCGGATTTTGGAGGAGGTCTGTTGGATTCTGTGTGATGGAGTGGCAGAAAGTGAGACGTGCTGAGCAGCGGATGGAGAATTGCATAAATTGCTCTAGCCCCAGTGAGTCGTCGTGGGTGGTGAGCATAATTCCCTAACGATACGGGGTAATGAGGGCTTGCTCATTCCATCCACTGAGCTGTTCTCCTGCAGACCCCTTGCTGTCAGTCCGTTCAAATACCTCCATGAAATGTGAGACAAAGAGGTCATAAGCAATGGTTAGTGGCCCTGCCTGTGACCAAATCGACTCTGCCCACTGGTCGCCGGTCCAGACAACAGAGAAATAATATAGGCGATTTTTGCCTGATCTGTAGGGTAACTGGAAGGTTGCATGAAATGTGAGCAAGAACAGTGGAGCAAGAACCCCTTGCAATTCCCCACCGAACCAGAGAAGGGCGCCAGTCACGCAATGGGGCTGGATGTGGTGGGGTGCCGAAGAAGAGCAGATAGTGCTGGTTCGCTCATCCTGTTTTGTTGTTAGGGTCCGAGCTTCTGTGACATAGTCAAACTCACAGAGGATGGTAAGTTTTTCAAGATGAGCAATGTTTATTAACAAACTGATTGAACTCGGCAGATTCAATCATATGCAGTCAGAGTTAGGTAAGGTGTAATGTGAAACGTTACTTTCGCTTTGTTCCTTCGAGAAGTAAAGTGAGTGATGAGGAGTCAGAGCTGGAACCACTGAAGAGCCGGCAAGGGATATATACGAACACGCACACGGAGCCACGAAGACGATCAACGATGTTGTTGATAGGCCTGAGACATGTTCAGATGTAACAGTAGCATCAGCAATAGATGGTGCAGCTAAAAGGCAATAGCAGTCTGTTGCTGTAGCTAATTAAACAACCCATGCAAAATAATATCGAAATGACACACAATAATGAAAAGACACACATATTTAGTATTTGCTGTATTATTATTATTATTATTATTATTATTATTATTAATATATATGAACAAAGTAGCGAGTATCAATAAGGCAAAGAGGATCCAGACAATGCAAAAAAACAAACAAACATATGAAACATATCAGTTATAAGAGGAATGCTTAATTTACTGCATTTAATTTAATAACAAAGCAAGGTAACTGTATGAGTTAGTTATTAAACCAATAAACAGTTATGTTATTAATTGACAAATAACCATATTTAAATAACTTTTGATAAATAATTCATACATGTAAATGCTTCTTCTCTCTCAGTGCACTCGGTTGAGGAAATGCTGACCAGGATGGGTTTGCTCAGGGTTAAGTGGTTTACCCAGCAGGTAGTACACACTGTTACAGTATGTTTGGAGACGGATGAAGATATGATTTTACACTATAAGAACCCTCTCTGTTTTTTCTGTAGTTCCAGTTCACATTAGAGTTGAGGTTTTCTGTCGAAGTAAAATGTTCAGGTAACTGATATATTCTTCATCTCTAAACATGGGCTGCTTCAGGTCAGCAGGGCTAAAGCCCTCAGAAACACAAAGCATTGTGGGAACTCCATCAGGCCCTTTTTAAAAATATTATTTCAAATCCATAGATAAAACAGCTCCTTACTGATGTCTATATATGATATAGCAATTGCTTTGTAGATCATTAAAAAAAAAAAAGATTATATGATAGGTTTGTTCACAAGCATGTTGTGCACAAATGATTATTCAAGTGATTGCTAAAAAGTGTTTATGACAACCGTTCACACTTTGTGTGGAGGTGGACTTGTGAAGTACTGTTTAAAAAAAGACCACAGGAAGTGGGTAACTGCAAAGATTCTCTGCATGATATATGATATTTAATCCTATCATGAGAAGAGAGATTCAGTCGTGTTTACACAGAATATAGTGTTCTTCATTTCTTTGGAAATGCCATCATCATAACAACCAGCTGGGAATGTTCTAACTAAATGTAAACTCCACCCATTTTCATAATATGAGACATTTCTGAACCATAAAGGCTCAACATTTTTAGTCAAGGATAAGCTAATGTTGGATAAAAGTGATCGTATATTTGCATAAGGAAAAACCTCATGTTTAAGCTGCAGCTAAAAACCATTTCAATTCAATTCAATTTATTTTATATTTAATTTAATTTCACACTCCTGAGTAGGTCAGAGTTTTGCGCCTACTGCTGTTATGCTTCATACAGTCTGACACAAAAGGTCTTTGCAGTAAATCACAATGGTCATAGCTTCCCTTATGCAAAATATGATGACATTTAGCCAATGACATGCAAACCTAAATCTTAAATCGACCACTTGACAGAATTTAATGAAACTTTGGCAGTACATACATATCTGCCTGAAGTTCAAATTGCACCATAAGTAAAAGCAAAATTTTGAACAAAAGTAATGTTATGAACAGTTATGTGCCGCCTTCAATAATTTATCTTAAAATAAGCTGCTAATAAGCTAATTGCGTAATATAAACAAACACCTGCACCAACAAATATTAATTAGAAAAGCTTACTTGATTGCAAAAGAATGCTTAATATTGTAATAACAGCACTGTAGCGGTTTAAATGAATTTTAAGACAAAACTTTATCTTTATCCAATCTTCTTTTTCAATTTCTCATCTGTGATTCAATCTCCAATTAACGAACAGAGAGTGTATTTGGCTAAAGATGAAAGAAGTAGAAATTTCAACCTGAAATAATATCACTGGTAACATTAAAGCTGATACAAACCTTGTATACGTAATGATTTATATATAGTACAAATAGATATACATATATACATGTATATACTGTAGAGTATAACGAATTTAAAGGGAAGAGATTTTGCTTTGTTTTTTGCTTTTGTTTTACCAATGCTGTTGCTTTGATATCACTCTGTAAACAAGAGTGGGAATAATACACAACGTTAACATTTTTATGTTTATATGCAAAGATACTAAACATATCACCAACAATACCTGGAAAGAGTGTAAAATGGTAAAAAATATACTTGAAATATTCTTAATTTAAAAGAAACATTGTGTCTTTGGGCTATAGATACTACTTTTACTAATATTTAAATAAACATAGCACGTAGACAATGGTATGCTTTTTTAAAGAAAGAATGGTATGTGTATTTTGTACATCCCTCATATGTTCAGGAAAGTATGGCCACTGATTACAATTTTAAATATGAAACAAAGTATATTTTTCACTTCACTGTGATAAAAACATACTTGTTTGATTTTGAAAAAGGTACATACAAACCAGTAAGTTTTACTTTAACTAACATTCCTAGTTGCAAATTAGAAAATTAGTTATAAAAAGTGAAATGACCCATATGATAACCACATAAAGTAGGTGTCGTGAGACCCCTTTTCACACTTTGCACACTGTGTTCTCAACCTCCTGAGAACACAGGAAGTTTGCAAGAGAAGAACATACTCTACATAATGTTTAATTCTATCACCCTAAACCACAGCTCAGTCACTTGCCACAGGGAGAAGTTGTTTTGTTCTTCACTTATTGTTGCAGCAGACTACAACCTCCTACACGCAGCGCCAAACTTCAGGGGCAAAAGGACACTTGACCATTACTACATAGCACTCAAAAACGGCTACAAGGCACAAACTCACCCCCCGTTTGAGAAATCCTATCACGGGCCATCTTTGCCAAAATATAACCAAAGGCTTAAACAGGAAGCCCCAGCTCAGAGGGAGGTTGCATGCTGGACGGACCAATCAGTGGCCACTCCACAGGGCTGCCTGGAGATTAGAAATCTGGATAACTGGTGGCATAAGGAACAACCTCCTCCTTAACATCAGCAACACAAAAGAACTGATAGTGGACTTAAAAAGCAGGAGAGGAACTACCAGACCCCTCTCATCAACGAAAGCCCAGTGGAGAGAGTTGTCACATCAATACTGTGGTGAAAAACATCTGGCAATGTCTCTACTACTTCAGGTGCAATCATCACAACCTGGTTCGGGAACAGCATCATGCAAGACAGACAAAAGCGTGGTGCTTGCAAGTACTGGTCCAGCACTTTTTGTAATTCGCTCTGGATAAGAGCGACTGTCAAATGCCCAAATGTGATCAGCTGAGCTGAGGTGAGCTGACCTGCACTCGATCAACAGCAAGCGGTGGTGGACCAAGACCAGGAAGATTGTGAAGGGCCTCTGCTACCCCTTTAGTCCCGGTTAACATTTCCTCCACTGCCCAAAGATGAAGGCAGAAGTTACATGCCATTTTTTATTTGAAGTTATTTCAATATAATAAATTAATCAATCAATCTAGCCATATTTCATGTACAGTATATTATTAACTTTTCATTGGTTTCATTTTCATTTAATGTTACCTCACTTCTGGTATTAAATTAAATTAAATCTAAATTCAATTTATTTCATTATCATCATTTCACTATGCTTTTATATTATATTATAATTCATAATTTTATATACCGTCATATGCAAAAGTTTAGGCACCCATTGATAAATAACAGATTTTGGTGATATTTTAATTGAAAAGATGTTTCTCTCTTGAAACAGTCTCTCTTGGAAATGGAATAAATGCACAATATTTTCAGCAAACATTGATGCATAGTTACTTCTTATGCCATAAATAAATAAAATAAAAAAACATTAACTATGCAAATGTTTGGGCACCCTAAGAGTTCCAGAGTCTCAGATTATTTTTACAAGGTTTCTGTCATGCGTACTCCTAACGATTCAGGAAGCATAAAAGGAGACAAGATGGCGTTTCACATCGGTCATTCATTGAGTCTGCCCATGCTATCGCCGACGCTACATCCGTCTATTCGTGAGTACTCACTTTCTTGGGTTTCGCAACGCCCTTGCTGTCTTCCAGCAATTCATCTATGACGTCCTAAGAGACATGTTAGGCCGATGGGTATTCGTTTACCTAGACGACATCCTCATATACTCTCGAACTGCTAACGAACATGTCCAACACGTCAGAGCGGTTCTAAAGAGATTGCTCGCCCACCAGCTGTACTGTAAGTTGGAGTTGGAGCTTTGCCATCTCGCCCCAGGGTGTGGCCATGGACCCGCAGAAGCTCGAGGTTGTGAGTCATTGGCCCCTACCCAAGACTCTCAAACAACTCCAGCATTTTCCTCAGGTTTGCAAACTTCTATTGTTGATTTATCCATGACTACAGTATGGTTGCAGCTCCGTTAACTGCTCTGACGCGCCCATCATCTCACCCCTTTCATCTCACCTCCACTGCCATCGCTGTCTTCCGTGAACTCTGCCACCCATCCTCCCATCCTCCTTCATCCAGATGCCAACAAACCATTCGTTGTGGAGGTGGACGCGTCGGACGTGGGCGCCGGGGCCGTTCTCTCCCAATGAGGTCCAGACCAAAAGCTGCATCCCTGGAATTTGACCCCACTTAGCAGCAATACAGAGTAGGGGACCGCGAGCTGCTTTATGTTATGTTCCAGACGTCAAGCCGGATGTTCTTTAATGGGAGCACTTCTCCCTCCTCTCTGGCCATCCCGGAAGGCGATGCACTCTACAATTCATCCAATGCGCCTTCTGGTGCTTCTGTGCCCGCTACCTCATTTGGACAGAACTGTCACATAACCTCCATGTCTCCTCCGCCACCAATCTAAGCCCATTTGAGGCATGCTACGGTTTCCACCCTCCGATGTTCGACCATCAAGAACCGGAGGTTGAAGTACCATCGGCCAACAGTTGGTCCGCCGGTGTCGACGGCTCTGGAATCAAGCAAACGACGCCATTCGACGTTCTAACAGCCTCTACACCCTTCAACATCGCCGTTGACAACCACCGGGGCGACTGTTCCAGATAGGTGACGAGGTATGGCTATCTACCAAGAACCTACACCCTCCAGATTAATCCTGTCACCTACCGGCTTCATCTGCCTGCGGCGCCCCGGATCCACCCGGTATTCCACATATCCCAACTCAAACCCTTCACCACTTCCCCCATGGTTCCACTCACCTACCCACCCTTCTTGAGTCCGCCCATGCTATCACTGACGCTATGTCCGTCTATTCATGAGTACTCACTTTCTTGGGTTTCGATTGAGTATGTGTTATTAGAACGCGGGTTTATTTGTGTAAACTCTTGCTCTTGTGCCGAGAAAGTTCTAAAAATAAACAGGGTGGTTATCCTGCCTTCTCACGCTACTTTCACGCTACACGGCTAGCTGCTAGTCTTCTGGTCCGTCTCCGGTTGTCTGTGACAGATTCAGACCTTAATCAGCTTGTTAGATCTTATGCATGGTAACAGCTGTCATTAGGAAATGCCAGTGCCAACTCTCAACAACCATGGGTTCCTTTATGCAGCTGTGTGAAACTCTGACAATGAAAGTTATTGATGCCCACAATGCAGGAGAAGGCTACAAGAAGATAGCAAAAGTTGTCAGCTTGCAGTTTTCACAGTGAGGTATGTCATTAAGAGATGGCAGTTCAGGGGAACTGTGGAGGTAAAGATGAGATCTGGAAAACCAAGAAAACTCTCTGAGAGAACTGCTCGTATACTGGTCAGAAAGACAAATCAAAACTCCCGTTTGACTGCAAAAAACCTGCAGAAAGTTTTATCAGACTCAGGAGTGGTGGTGCACCGTCCCACTGTGCAGTGATGCTTGCACAGACAAGACCTTCATGGAAGAGTCAGCAGAAGAAAACCTTATCTGCATCCCCATCATAAAATCCAACATCAGAAGTATGCAACAGAACATTTACAGAAGCCTGAAGCATTTTGGAAACAAGTGCTGTGGACTGATGAAGTTAAAATAGAACTCGTTGGCCACAATCAGCAAAGGCATGTTTGGAGAGAAAAAAAGGAGCGGTGGATCTATCATGCTTTGGGGTTGGAAGGGAAGAATGGTTCCACTAAATACCAGCAAATTCTGGAAGCAAACATCACACCATCTGTAAAAAAGCTGAAGCTGAAAAGAGGATGGCTTCTACAACAGGACAATTATCCTAAACATACCTCGAAATCCACTGTGGGATACCTCAAGAGACGCAAGCTGAAGGTTTTGGAATAGCCATCACAGTCCCCTGATTTAACCATCATTGAAAATTTGTGGGTAGATCTTAAAAGAGCTGTGCATGCAAGACGACCAAAGAATATTACAGAACTAGAATCCTTTTGCAAGGAAGAATGGGAGAAAATCCCAGGTGCAGGAAATGAAAGACTTTTAGCTGTCTATAAAAAGCGTTTGCAAGCTGTGATATCTGACAGTACTGATTCTAAGTACTGATTAAACTTTTGCACAGTGCCACAATAATGTTTTAATTTTTTATCTTTGTTTAATTGATGACATAAAAAGTAGTTACAGTATGCATCAATGTTTGCTGAAAATATTGTGCATTTTTCCCATTTCCAAGAGAGACTGTGTTAACATAAAAAAAAAAAAAATCACCAACATCTGTTGTTTATCAGGGTGGTGCCTAAACCTTTGCATTAGACTGTACAGTATAGGATCACAGTAAACTCAAATCAGTGTGTTTTTAATTTTTTTTTTTTTTACATAGGTTGAGATCTGAGATTGAGTTATTTTTTTATTAACTGCATTATAAACTGCCATTATTTAACTGCTGAGGACTGCTTTCACACACACACACACACACACACACACACACACACACACACACACACACACACATTACATATGGAAACACTGCTTCATCTAGAAACTTATAAAGGAAAAATAAAACAAATTCACCTACACTTTACCTTTGAAAAGAATCGCGTCAGAACAGTGTTTCCATTAGCGTGTGTGTGTGTGTGTGTGTGTGTGTGTGTGTGTGTGAAGTCGAGAGGAGGAGGCAAGGGGCACAATGTCACTACTAGTGCACACACACACAGTCTAAAATCCGTGCAGTCTGACAGAGAGAGAAAGAGAGAGACAAAAATGGATCTTTAACCTCTCTAATGACACACGCACACATGTGTTATAACAAACACGCACGTGTAAAAAGATGAGTTTCTCACACGCACACACAATAAAAGATTCTTTATGCACACACATGCGGTCAAAGTGTTATGATGTATAAAAACCTCAGGTTATTTCTCCTTTGTGCCAGCACGATGAAAAAATGTGCAGCATCAGCTAGGTCACAGTATCCTGTATAGGCAGCATGGTGGTGCAGTGGTTAGAATTGTGGCCTCACACTTCCATGGCTGAGGGTTCGAGTCTTGCCTTTCTCTCTCTCTCTCTCTCTCTCTCTCTCTCTCTCTCTCTCTCTCTCTCTATCTGTGGAGATTCCATGTTCTTCATGTGTAGTGGGTTCCCTCCATGTGCTCTGGGTTCCTTCCACAGTCCAAAGCCATGCAGATCAGAAGCAACACCAGCAGTTCCACTGAGTTCCCTTTCTGACATTAAAGATCTTAACTCTTTTATATAAGTGTAATTTAGTAAGTGTGATAGTCATGCCAAAAACAAAATCATTCAAAAATCGATCTGATCGCACATATCCCACATGTGAGTATAAAGCACAGCTCAAAGTTTCTGGCATGTCAGTTATCTGTTCAAAGAAAATCTAAAGTAAAACTGTGAAAATAGAAACACTTGTCTTTCTTGTGTATACTCAACAAGATCTATGTTGTTTTAGTGAAAAGGGAACATACTTCAGAAGTTTATTCCGAAATAATTATTTTAAAATTTATTTATTCATTTATTTTTGCATAGCAGCATAAATTCAACTAGATACTATCAAATTAATAATACACCTAGGATAATGATAAAAAGAAGGTGACAACCATTTTCTCTTAATGTGTGGATGTGTCCCCATAAGAAGTAATACAAACAAAAAAAAAGAGAATATAATTAATAGAATATAAATAATTAATACAATATATAAGTAAAAAAAATAACCTGCACTTTACCTTTGAAAAAAGTAAAAAATAAATCCAGACAAATAAGTGTTTCTGTTAGTGTTTGTGTGTGCACACGCTGTGTATGTGTGTGTGAAGCTAAAGTAAGAAGAGAGAAGGAATGACACCCGCCCCTCTCCCTCCTCTTGTCTTTCGCAGTTACTCTTCCTCATCTCTTATTTAAAAAGAAGGAGGACTGATGTGTGGGACGACTTTCACACACACACACACACATTAATGGAAACACTGTTTCATCAAGATACTTAACATAAAATCTCTCTAAAGACACTTGAGTGCGCATAGACTAATGGAATCACTGCTGTAAAGTAAAAATAAAACAAATTAACCTGCACTTTACCTTTGAAAAGAATCATGACAGCGTGTGTATTTGTGTGTGTGTGTTAAGGCGAGAGGAGAGACAGTGTCTAATGACGCTTGCGCGTGCACACACACACACGCACACACACACACACACACACACACACACACACACACACACACACACACACACACACACACACAAAATCAGTGCAGTCTGACAGAGAGAGAGAGAGAGAGAAAATGGATCTTTAACCTCTCTAATGACACTTGTTTTTACTTTACATACACACACACACACACACACACACACACACACACACACACACACACACACACACGTGTGTTATAATAAACAGGCATTTGTGAAAGGACAGCTTTCACACACATACAAACAGAAAATAAAATATGCGGTCACAGTGTTATAGTAAACAGTACACGGATGTTAATTATACCAGTAAGAGATGAGCACTAAGACCAAGCAGGGGAGACGATTACCCACGATTCCATAGTGCAAGAGAGAGAAAAACCATCGGCTCAGTTGTGATCACGTGACGCTCGGCGTCAAAATAAGAAGTGCATGTATGCTACATAATACTCGGTACGTGTAAATCAAGACTTTTTTTGCAAGTTTTGCAAGTCAAAATTTATACAAAAATATTGCTCATCTTGCAGAACACTCGCAACCCGCGTTACTCGCAATCCGAGGTTCCACTGTATAAAATGTTTTCAAGTACAACTTTGAAAGTATTTTACAACTTGAAAACATGAGAACATACTGAGTTTTACTCATGGATATCTTGCATGGAGGAGACTGTGATTAAACGTCAGGCCATGTTAGAGGTGGGCAAAAATCATTTGGTTATGACTGATTGCAAAAATACACTACCTGGCAGCAAAAATGTGATAAAAATCATCGCACACTCCAATATTTGGTTGAATCACCTTTAGCTCTGATTACAGCACACATGGCATTGTTTTGAGGTGATTTTGATTTATTTTCTGTTTATTTGATCTTGTATTGATGACAGGAATTTGATGGGTCAAATTTCCTAAGTTGCTTTCTTTTCTTGATGCAGGCCAATAATTTGATCTTTCTGAAACACAGCAACATCGTTCCCACTCTCACAGAATACGTCTTCCAACAGAAATAAGAAGTTACGCACTTCATCCGTTAGGTTTAAAAGAATTGTGATCACATAAAGGTTTTTATTTATTTATTTAGTGATTTACTGTATTTATATTTTAGCACCCTCAACCACAGCTTGCCCAAGGCAGAAGAAAACAGTTTTGAGAATAGTTATAGTGTGTTAGACATGTTGGAGCTATTCTATACGATTATGTTAATTTAAAGTTTGAAACTGGATTAACTTGGGTTAACTTTGAAAGAACATTAAATGACTGATGTAACTGGCTTGAAAGAAGTCACAAGTGAATTCATTGGCTCAAGTGTAGCTTTGGATGCATGTCTTGTGTATTTGAAAATGTGCTTTTAGGGCTGTTTGTTGTAATCAGTATTGTAATCAATTGCAGTGTGACCTAAGGTTAGTACAACCCCTGACAAAAAAAAAAGAAGATGTTCATTCAAATGTTTAATTGTGTAGAAAAAAAACAAGCACATACATGCCACAAAACTATTTTCATTCAACAATCCAACCTTGTGGCTGTATATAACACTTTTTTTTTTTTAAAAACAAAGAAAGATAACTATAATCAATGACTGTTCAAACTGAGGAAAAAAATATGGAAACACACATATCTGAGGATAATTATCTGGAATCACCAAATAAAAACACTATTAGTAGTTTGTTGCACCACTTCTGGCTTTTCTAACAGCTTGAATTCTGTGAGGCATGGATTTAACTAATGACAAACAGTATACTTTTAAAGGTGATACGTTATAACATTGGTGGGTAGGGTAGCCAAAAATTTACTCAAGTAAGAGTAGCTGTACTTCAAAATAATATTACCCAAATGGAAGTAAAAAGTAGTCATCCAAAGTCCAAAATATTATTCAAATAAAAGTAAAAAAGTATTCGGTAAAAAGACTCTATACTCAAGTATAGAGTAACTATTTCAATAGTAATGTTGGAAATTATAATATATTAGTGTGTACTATGTACTGTGTGTGTATATATGTATATATACAGTATATATAACAATATAACAATGCCTTCTTATAGACCACAATATTTTATTAGTATGGTGTAGGGCCTCTTTTTGCGACCAATACAGCATACAAGTCCTGCACAGTGGCCAGAGGGATTTTAAGCCATTCGTCTTGCAGGTCACTAAGTGATGCTGGTGGAGGAAAATGTTTCCTGACTCGCTCCTCCAAAACACCTCCCTAAAGTGGCTCAATAATATTTTGATCACTGCCAAGGACTACTGAAACATGTGCAGGCCAAGGGAGATGTTGAAGTTTACTTTTATGTTCATCACACCACGCTGTAACCAGTCTAAGCTGTGTGTATGGCTTCGCCTTCAGGATACAATGTTTGAACCATTGAGTGCACATGTCCTCCAGAATGGTTCAGTAGTCCTTGGCAGTGACACGCACATTTAACAGTATTGGGCCTAGGAAATGCCATGATATTGTAGTCCAAACCATCACTGATCCAACCTCATGCTTCACTCTGAGCATGCAACAGTCTGGGTCGTACACTTTTTTGGGGCTTTTCCACACCATAACTCTCCCAGATGTGGGAAAGACAGTGAAGGTGGACTCATCAGAGAATAATAAATTTTTCACTGATGGCACCACTGAAACCAACGTTTGGCATTGGCACGCATGACCAAAGGTTTGGCTATAGCAGCCTGGCCATGTACATTCACCCTGTGGAGCTCCTGATGAACAGTTTTGGTTGAAATAGGAGAGTTTACATGTTTCTTCTATTCCTGGATCAGCTTTCGTATACAGGACAATGTCTTTTGGCACACTGATTTATGAAATTTAGAACTCCCTGTGATGGAGTAAGTATAACCTTGTTCTACCATCTGTTTCCATGTCTCTAAACGTTTTGATAGCACCTCGTACAGGGTGTAATATGTAGAGGTGTGATTTTATAGGATGATGGTATTTCAAGTTGGTTAGAAACTGGATTGACTTGTCGAAATTGTTGAATCACTGATAACTTGCTTGAACAAAGTCCCAGCTAAAGGTCCTGGTGAACAGTCAAAGCACATGGCTGTGAATTTAGTCTGCATGCCTTGTCTGTTTGAAAATTTGGTCTTTGGGCTTGTTGTAATCAGACATGTACCACTTCACAGGTCAGTGCATTCCTCCTCATCAACCCTTGACTGCTGAGGCTTCAGATGGATGGGGTAACAGTCAACATGTTTTGTGGAAAACCACAGTTATAATAAATGTAGCGGTAAAACTTTGTAATACTAACAGATATGTAATGATGATGTCAAAGGATAGATGTTGTGTATAAGGGTGAAACGTCTCAATGCATTGTGGGCAGACTGCTCAAGACTGTGCAAGACAAAAATACCACAGTATTTGGTTTACCAAGTTGATGGTCCTCTGTAATGCTGTGTGACCTGAGGTACGTGTGAGTGTAAACCCAGTTAACAGCTGAATTTAGATTCAAAACCCCCATTAGATTGACATTTAGAAGTTAAAATGAGCTCAGTGTGTTCGGTGGCCCTTTATTATACTACCCAGGCACACAAAATAAACTAAAATAAAATAAAAACACTCAAAATACAAGAAGACAAACACAGGAAGACACAGTGAAACCAGGGTAAAAGTAAGCTCAAGAATGAACTGAGAGAGCAGCCAGAATCAGGACATGAAATACGCAGACCTACAAGGCTCGTAATTTACACAGTCAAAAGGTTGGTAAGACTTTACACAGTACACATCATCCTATAAGTAGCTGGCAAAGGTTGCACCAGAATTATGATATTCTGATCCATGGTTTCCGGGAGAAGTAATATCTGGTGTTGCACAATAATAATGGCAGTTCTAAACCTCTTCCTCGGCAACCGAAAAAATTGTTTCAGTTTGTGCTGTTGATGGATGAGACCTGAGAGGGTGAACAAGTTCAGATGTAACGTTCCCATCAGCAGCTGATGATGGTAGAATGTGCAAGATGTGCGACTGTAAGGCAACAACATGCGTTAGTTTATGATCTTTCATTACACACAGTTCAACTTATGCAGAACATTAATGGAAATATAAACTATATATAAAATATATTGTATATATTAAAACAAACTTACTGAGGCATTGACGGTAAACCTCAAAGGACAAAGCCGTGATAATTATTAAGAATAAGTAGATCCCAACAATTATAAAACACACATTCCAACCTATAAAGACATCAGCAAAACAACACTCTTTAATTCAATACCAGAAAGGTGTAACAGTAAAATTCAGTTATTAAACCATTTATTTATTTATTTATTTATTTATTTTGTGAAATAGCATACATAATCTTTGCTTTGAAGCCGAACTGCACTGAAAGGCTCTCAAAAAAAATAAAGGTTTGTATTCATCATAAGGTCAATTCCTCTACTATTTCCTCTAATTGTGTACACACTTTTCCTGTGCAGCTTGTCTAAGCTACAATTTTCTGTCCTTAAACATTGTCATATGATGAGACTGTTCCTATGCCTACAAAACAAAATTTTTCTTAAATCTAACAAACGCATTTTCTAGTGATGGATTTGACTTTCTCAGTACAATTGCTGCTTGCTAGGTTAGCTTGATAGCTTGCTAGTGGCTGATGCTTCGGCACACAGCTGAGTCTAGTGCCAGCGAGGCTGGAGTGGACAACCACATAATTGCACTTCCTCAGCTGCTCTGGTTTATTTACAGTAGGAGTAGGGGCATTGCTAGGTATAAATACACCCGTTAAGCGTGAGACTCATTCAATCACTCATCTTTACACCCCCCAGTGTAACACTTCCAATTTCTTATGATTTCACATTCAAAACCATTGTCTGTGGAAGTTGAAAGCAAAATCACTAAGCTCCAGTCTCTTTCTTACAAGTCAGATATAAACAGCTTTTATTTTGAATAATTCCTGGATATTCTTAATACTTAGATGTATTATGGCTGGATTGTGGCCATGAGACTCCACCACAGTTTTCTCTTGATTTATAGCTGTGTGAAAGCCTCAATCAAATGCGAAAAAAACGGTAATAATTAGAAAAGTTGTAATAGTGTTGAACAGATCAACAATATAGTAAAATAGGTTGACATTCAAATGCATTTACAGACTGCAGCAAAATTTCACACCAGCCGAAGCATTGAATGAGTGAATGAGGGCAGTGGCCTAGTATTATCCAAAGAGGGAAATACATTTGAATTTTTACAATCACATTAAAATAATTGCATGGTGTTTAATTATGTAGCACTTTTTATATTCATAAGAACACTTAATCAAAAACAAACCTGATTATGAGAACATCATACGCATGGGAGAGAAATTCACAATCATACATGCAGCATTTTTACTGTATTATTATTATTATTATTATTATTATTATTATCACTCACTCACTCACTCACTCATCTTCTATACTGCTTTATCCTGTATTCAGGGTCGTGGGGGGCCTGGAGCCTATCCCAGGAGGCTTAGGGCATGAGGTGAGGTACACTCTGCACAGGGTGCCAAAACATCGCAGGGCACACACACTCACATACACATTTATTATTCTTATTATTGCAGACAGACACATGTTGCCTGTTCAAAACAGAAATTTGCATATTTTGCATGCCTTCAGTATTATTTTAGAATGTATAAATAAATAAAAATCAGGAAAGACCTTGGGATTAGAACAAGGGTTCAGATGTTTGAACCATCTGCACTTTACAATATGAATGGGTGCTTTGGATAATAATAATAATGATAATAATAATATGTTTTTAAAGTTCAATACTGTTTAATAGTATTAAAATATAAAGGAATATAAACGAAAATTATTATTAATTGCATAGTCATAGATTCTGTGATGTGATCCTTATGGACATGTTTTGTGTGTTGGTCTGGTTACTTATTTCTTTCAAATGATGTTTTTGCACAAATTTGCTTTGGATGGTTGTGAAGGACCTCACGCATTACATATCAAACCACTAGATGGCGACTGCATCTTGATGACTGAAGTTTTCATTGAATATATTTAAAATGTATTCCATATATTCAAGAATTTATTCAGTATTCTCAAGTTTCATTCAATATATTTAGTATTCTATTCAATATATTTAGACTTTCATTTAATGTTCTTAAATTTCATTCAATATATTCAGAGGTAAATTATTTATGAGAATATTGAATGGAAAAATGTGAGAATATTAAATGAAAATTTGTTGTTGAAATATATTGAATGGAACTCTGAAAATATTGAATGAATGAATTTTACTTCAAGAATACATTATTAACACATAAATGAGAGCATGTATGGCTCAAAGTAGTTCTGTAAACAACACTCGATATTGTACAAGTGATGATGAAATGTATATATTTGGGTAGTTGGTTTGTTAAGATTTTTGATAATGTGTCACAGCTGCTCTTGGTTCCCTTTCAAAAGCTACACTCGATGCTGCGTGAAAACGCTATGGGAACATCTCTTTGTTCTCCGGTTGTGAAGCCTTTGCAAGTCAAAACCGCCGAATACCTCGGCTTATAACCTCTGCCAGGCATGACGACACCTCCTATAAATAGGAGTGAACTGGTAAAATCCTCAGATCTTTTTGTCTTCAGGACCGCTTTGTGTGGACCGCTTTGTGTTTGCATGTGCGTGTGCAAGCTGTAACGAAAGTAAAAAAAAAAAAAAAAGGAAATTAACATTAACACACCGATATGGCGGAGTTGCCTAAGAGATGCGTGCCTCCGTGCGATAGATCTCTTTCGGAGGGTGATCTCCATGAGTTTTGTCTTGAGTGCATGGGGGAAGAACACGCTCGCCTCAGGCTTCAGGGAGAATGTAAGTACTGTGATCTTCTCCATATCAAGGTGCTTCGCGCTTTCTTTAAAGAGAAACCGCGAGCCGCGGCGCATTCCTGGGGCTCGCGTGCTGATCTGGCAGACGCGCACGAGACGTAATTCCACCTTTCTCTCGCGCACTCGCCGGATCAGGAAGTTTTAGCTTCCGCTTCGCAAGCACGCTCCGGCGCTTCGTGTGAAGGGGCGGAAGAATCCTCCTCTCTTGCTTCTATGGAAGTAGCCTCCTCACAATGGTCCTCCAGTGCTGACAGAGCTTATGAGGAATTATTAGAGGTTATAACACGTGCGGTCGAGCGATTGCGTATCGACCGGCCGCAGAAGCGAGATTCCCCCAAGCGCTCGAGATTAGACGACAGGTTTCTGTCGGGTGGCCGGGGGGGGAGCCTCAGCGTCTCTCTCTCCCCTTCTTTGGTGACCTCCATGACGAATGAACTCTTTCATGGAGCAAGCCGTATTCATCACGTATTTTTGTGCCATCGACTTCGACTTATTCGAATATCGTTGATGCGAAAGCACGCGGTTATATGATGATGCCCCAAATAGAAGAAACACTTGCGGGCCATCCAAGACCACACACGAGCCCGTGAGGGAAGCGTCTGTCGTTAGCATCTTGCGACGACAAGACGGACCTAAAGTGGGACCCAAATTCAGAAACCGGGGTCTGAACTACATATAAAGGGTACGAAGCCCCCGGCGCGTAACCCTTATTAGCCTCCGGGGATTGGCCCTTGAATGAAACCCCCTGGCTCTTAGCCACAGCTGAAACGCCTTTATGCGTTTCCACCCATAGTTCTGGGTACCTGCAGGTGCACCTTATTCGGTGACGTCATGCCTGGCAGAGGTTATAAGCCGAGGTATTCGGCGATTTTGACATACACAGGCTTCACAACCGGAGAACAAAGAGATGTTCCCATAGCGTTTTCACGCAGCCAAATAACCCGAGACGTTTCCCCAGTTGATTTGCTTTGTATTTCAGCCCACGTTTCCTTGTTTTGTTGCGAAGTAAGCTACTATGGTTAGTTTCTCTGTGATTTGTGAGGCTCACTGCATTTGTTCTTTTGCAATTAAATAAAATAATATTTTAATATAAATTCAATCATCAGTAGTATTTTGTGTGGTTCATGGCTCTCCTTAGAGACATACACATACCTACCAATGTGTCAATAAAGTCTTCTCACTGCCACTAAATTCCTAGCAGATTCCTCATTTGCCAAAAGCACAAGATGGTCTTGCTTGATAAAAACAGTGCCCACATTAGAGAGTAGCTAAAAGGCTCACCTGATTTGCCTGGAAGTGTGATGCTCTTGCTAACTATGTGGTTGTGTGAGTAACTGGCTTCACATGTGAGTGTTTCTCCTCCTGTCCAGTTTGGCTTGCAGAGCATCAGACTGATGTTCATGCGACTGGAAACTTGATGGTGAAGAAGTTGAGTTTCTCTGGTCCATGTGAAGTTCACCTGCGGTGGACTCAAACCCTGCAGAGAGCAGATCAGCTCCACACAGGAGGAATCAGTGCTGTTTATCAGCTGCAGGGTAAGAGATGGTAAAACTGCAAAAGAGGACAGAACACTGAAATCAGAAAGTCATCAACATTTCCTCAAGTTACCTATACAATATAATACAAGATTTCTGAGATGAACATATTTCATTTACTGCACAAAATTATGTAGCACTTTATATTCATAAGAACACTCAAACACAATCAAGTTGATTACGAAAAGATCACACGCATGCGAGAGAAATTAACAATCATTCATGCAGCATAATCCTACTTTATAGTCAGTTGCTTTTTTCCTTTTCCTACCCCCTTCTTTTATATCAATAATGATCACTCACTCACTCACTCACTCACTCACTCACTCACTATATCGCTTAATCCTTTATTCAGGGTCGCGGGGGGCCTGGAGCCTATCCCAGGAGACTCAAGAAACAAGACTTAATGTATGTGTGTGAATTACTTAGGGCACAAGACTTGAGGTTGTTTGTATGTGTGTGTGCCTTGACAATCCATTTTCAATACTGTTTAATAGTATAAAATATAAAGGAATATAAATTGAAATGATTATTAATCAATTGCATAGTCATAGATACTGTGATGTGATCCTAATAGATATGTTTTGTGTGTTGGTCTGGTTACTTATTTCTTTCAAATGATTTTCTTGCAGAAAATTTATTTGCTTTGGGTGGTTGTTAAGGACCTCACGCATTACACGTAAAACCACTAGATGGCGACTGCATCGTGACGACTGATGTTTTCATTCATTCACCTATCTTCTCACTTATCATCTATATCGCTTAATCCTGTATTCAGGGTCGCGGGGGGCCTGGAGCTTATCCCAGGAGACTTAGGGAACAAGACTTAATGTATGTGTGTGACTTACTTATGGCACAAGACTGGAGTCTGTTTGCATGTGTGTGTGCCCTGTCAGTCCATCACAGGGCACACACACATACACACACAAACTCAACTCATTCACACACACTACGGCCAATTTGGGATTGCCAATTAACCTAACCTACACATCTTTGGATGGTGGGCGGAAACCAGAGTACCCTGAGGAAACCCACCAGGCTCGGGGAAAACATGCAAACTCCATGCACACAGAGACAGCAGTGCAAGGCGACAGTCCTAACCACCACACCAACATGCCGCCAGTTTTCATTCAATATATTCAAAAT